>PVLD010019868.1:0-35241 GCA_004027595.1 Dinomys branickii
GGACTTTCCCACGTCTCGCCCCGGCAGCCTGGTCCGCCCTACCACATCTCCCCCGGCATCTCAGAGAAATACACCCAGTTTAAACTTCCCAGCCGAGGTCCCGGCATTCACGCTCGCCAAGTCTGTCTCGAGCTGGTGGTGTTTATTAAGGAGGTTCGCTCCCTTGCTGCTCACCTGGTCGCCATCTTCCCCGGATCCCCTATACATCTTTGATGTTAAGTGTTGACCCCTATGTGTCATGTATAGTAGCATGTAGAAATGGAATTGGTATTTATGTGCAGCATTAATCTTGTCTCATGTGACTTTGCCTGAACTCATGTCTTAGTTCTAGGAGATTTTAAAAATCACATGATGTAGATTGTCTCTTCACTATGTTGCTTCCTCTTCTGTGCAGAATCTTTTTCTAAAATTTTATCAGAATATTCTTTTGATGCATCCACATTTGTGTATTCTTGATTCTGTTGCCTGTGCTTTTGAGGTCTTGTAAAAAAAAAAAACACAACCCAACTTGCCCTTATGTTAAATGTCTTAAAGTATTTCCCTTATGTTTCCTTCTAATGTTTCATAGTTTTAGCTTAAGACATTGATGCATTTTGGACTGACATCATATGCAGTGAGAAGTGGAGGTCTAGTTTCATTCCTCTGCATATGGATGTATTAATCACCTCTCTGTTGTGAGGACAAAGTGCCTGACACCTATAATTTAAAGGAGAAAAGGGTTATTTTGGCTCATAGTTTAAAAAGTTTTGGTTCATAGTTGGCTGATTTGAGGCAGAAATGGCACAGTGTAAGAGCGTGGCAGAGGAAGGCTCCTCCACCCACCGCAGTCCGGAGGCGGAGAGAGGAGCCGTCTGGGGACGGGACACTTTCTTCTTGGTGCGAGCTTTTGATGAATACAGGTATAGAGTCTGTGACTACTCCAGTGTCCCCTTCATACCTTTCAGTGTTCTCCTTTTTTGATTTGCTTTATTTGCAGAATTTATAGTTGTGCTTAGAGTGGAGAAACTTGGCAAGATGAGTCTGCACCATCTTGTCCAGATGTGTACAGTTTGGGATCAATTTGTCTTTGTTTTCTGAATTTATGCTTATCTGCTTTGTTCTTGAAAAGGTCTGAGGGTGATCCTCTATCCCCTTACTCTTCACTACGGGGGTACAGTGCTCTGCTGTACCTGGCCGGTGTCAGGCCCCAGCCTGCTGATTTTATCTGGCCGACGTGAAGTCCTGTCATTTGGTCAATTTGACAGAAATTATGCCCCTAGGTACGGAAAATAAAGGCGAGGGAGCTGCTGTTGTACATTTGTGGGGGTGGTGGGCTGAGCTGGCTCAGCTCCTTTCTGTCTGGCACTGTATCTGTGGTCAGTGCTGGTCCTGGCTGGCCGGGAGGGTTGTGGCCATCTGGCCTCGCAGTTTCATGCACTGGTAGCAGTGCCCAGGAGCCCTGTCACAGAACTCTCTGTACTATCTAGAAGTAATTCTTGTGCATTAGGCGCTGACAAAGAATGGGAAAAGCGTGGCAAGCACTTTAAGATTAGTGAGTATTAGTAGAGGAGCAAATGAGATCTCTAGTGGATGGCAGTTTTTCCTTTTAAAAAGACACTCACATTATCTTCTGTTCCAGAAGATACACCGGCACCAGATTTGTCTTGTCAGGCAGGGTGTGTTTCACGAGGAAGCCTGATTCCCCCAGACAATGAACTGCAAAAGAAATAATTTCATTCTTTTTTCCTTCTTCAGTTTCTCTTTTTAAAGCTAAGAGGACAGTGAGATGAGAGAGATTTTGTTTCTTGCCCTTGAGTACGAAGCGCAGTTTGCGTCCTGTCTGAATGAACAGTGCCTCGCTTTGATTGCTGACTTTCACCACGTTTGACACCATTCTTCCTTCTCCAGTCCCAAAGATGGGAATTCTCTCCCACTTCTCATTATTATGTTCTTCATCACAGTCACATTAGAGACCAGCTATTGAGGGCAAACATCTAATGTAGCTTCCAGAAAGTATGGACTTGAAATTGGTGTGTATTTATGATGGTTAATTTTGTTTTACTTTGTTATTAAGAGCAAATGATATTAATGAGCAATAAAAAATCAATTAAAATCATTTAGGAAAATGAAGGTGCCGACAAGCTCTTAATAGCTTCTGTGGTTGTGAAATGAGATTGACATGGATTAACAATTGATGGTGGACAGAAACTTGCCGAATTTATTGAAGTCTACTTCCATTAAGATGACAGCTGTGCATACGAGCCCACACTAGGGCATTTAGTTATGGCAACCATGAGTGTGAAGGAGAGAGCTAATTAAATAAGACAACTTGGCCTTAATAGTAATTAGGTAAATTCTCCTTCACGTTTTAATCACATAAACTTAGTCATGGGCAGTGGGGAAGTGAGCACAGCTACTTTATTGTCTAACTCTGGTTTCTCTGCATAACATTAGCAAAATAAACATCGATACTATGCATTCTGAATTATCCTCTTGAACAAAAAGTTTGTCAGTTGTCTTTTCAGTATTTGTAATTTTTGTCTCACTCCCACCAATTGTCTTTATAAAAGTACACAAAAATCATACAGTATAATTTGCTGTGTAAAATGTAATTTGGTGTAGAAGTTTATATCAGTGAAGATGTCTAGCTGCTGAAATAACAGTTGTATACTTCCAAGATGCTATTTTTCAAAGAGCATTAAATTTTTTTTATTTTGGTGTGTGTGTTTTGGTGTCTTTTGAGAAAAAGGTATAAATGGCATTCTGCTCTGTGTCACTTGATTAGATTCTTGCTTCCCTAGACTGAGAGTGCAGAAAGATAGCACACAATCAAGATTGTGTTACCTCTGTGGGGTTTAAACAAGTGCTCTAGTAATCAGATTTTCTTCTTCAGCACTTAAATATACAGCATACGAAGCATAAAGTTATTTTAGTTAAAGTAAATATAAGCATTGTATATAAATTTCGTAGTGGCCTATTAGATACGATTCAATAAATTTTAATAATTGCTGTCTTTAAAGCTATGTTATGCTCCTGAAACAAATAAAGGTGAAATGACAAAGGCTCTCCTTTTAAGTTTTCTATTATGGAAGAGATAGACAGATAAACAGTCGTATAAACCACTAGGAATCAGTTCCTAACAGAGACAAAATTATTTCAGTAGATAAAATCTGACAAGACCCAAAGCCCAGTATCTGAGCTAAGCCTGCGATAAGTGTTTCAGTACATAGAAAATGGTAGCAACATCCTTCCAGGCTGGGAGCCTGGCTGAACACAGGTGTCAAAGAGAGAATGCCCATGCTGCTGTCGGAGGGTGGGAGTAGGCTTTGGTAGTGAGGGAAGGAAATCAGGGTGAATATTTAGTAGGAAATGAGTCTGGGAACCCAGGTTCATTTACTCAGCCACGACACTTCTCAGCACCTGCCTGCTGCCAGAGCTGTGCTGGCCACTTGGCCTGTCTTGGCAGTCCAGGCAGCTGCCACCCCTGCCCTCCTGAGAGATGAGCATCTGGATGGTAGCTCTGCCCTGTCACGTGTGTGTCACAGGGAACTGTTGCGTAGCTGTGAGGGTGAGAGTTACTGGATCTGACAAGTGTTTTATGGTGAAAACTCTGGTGAGCTGTGGACAGCAAGGTTGGACAGAGAGGTCAATGTGGAAGCAGTGAGGAGAGGAAGCCTGAGGAGATGGGGTCAGGGTATGAGGGTCAGGAAGGGGAGCAAGTACAATCCCAGATGGTGCAGAGACTTATTGTAAAGGCCTAGGTTAGTTTTGAGCCATGTCTTAGTATGTGAGAATTTTTTTCAAGAAAATAAAAATGTGCATGGGCTGTGGTGTTTCACGGTCTCTACTTCAGCAGAACTTCTTTAGCCTCCCATAGTAAAACGGAATGGGTTCAGTGCTGAAATTTTCCGTAAATAGAAGATAGCCTATGAAAAAAATAATAGGTTTTGTCTACTATAAGTAGGATTTTTTTGCAGGCAGAATTGACCATGAGCAATCTTGAGAAGCTTTCTTACCAGTTTTCCTTAAGGTAGAGGGAGGAATTCCCCAGAAGCGGGGGGTGGATTCCAGGGATTGCCTACCACTGGGTTGGCTGGTGAAGAAGGAGTAGGGTGTGCTGAGGGGGTAAGCTGTGCCTGCTTTGGCCGTCTTCTTTTAGACTAGTCAGGGGGCCGAGCCTGGTCCTTCATAGAAGTTCTGATTCTAGGTTTAAAACTGTGGGTCCCTCGGTACTGGCATGAACCAAAGGTGGAATGAAATGTGGAGGACTCACGGTATAAGGGAATAATCGATCATTTCAGTAGGAAAAACATCTCACATATTTAAGATCTTTTTACCCCTTCAGGTACGGACAGGAGATTTTCATAAGACCCGTGATTTTTAGTTGAGTTCAGTCAGTGGATTTTGAGGCTCTGCCTTGTTCCTCTAGTATGGGTTCACCTGGAACATCTACTGTCTACAGTAGAATAAGGAACATTTTTTTCTTGGTCTGATTGAGTTAATGGTAGACAGTCATAGCCCCAGAACATCTGAAGGAGGGTGTTCCTATTAGTCACCAAAGGGTACTACTGTTGCCTGTAGAACTGGGGAGAGCTGGGTGGGGAAGTGTGGAAGGGAGAGGGTGGTATAGCTGAGGGGCCATAGTTGGCTGAAAGAAGTATACAGATAATTGCAAGAACTCCCTACTAATAGGGTCAAGATTCATTGCTCTTCAGTGGATACTTGTTGAGAAGAATCAAAATAGTCAGGGACAGAGGCCTGGAATGAGATGGACCTGGGTCCTGGTTTTCACTAGTTCCTCTGTGACTGTGGACAAGTTCCCTGTGAGAGACTGAATAAGTAATTCCAACTTTTCATACAGTGTTACAGAGTTATGTACCTTGGCCAAGGCCTGATGCTTAGGAGAACATCCTTCCTTGACTTTGGTCATGACTTGTGGTTTAGATCTAAAATGTCACCCTGAAGTCTCATGGGTCAGAGGTGAGTCGTTTTGAAGGTTATTCGATCATGGAGATGCTGTACCTATCACTGGGATTACTCCATTGGTGAGTTCGTAGATGATTGTGCTATTCGGAAGTGGGGCCTCGTCAGAGAAGGCAAATCACTGGGAGCATTCCTTTGAAGACTGAATGTGTACTCTACCTCTTCTCTGTTTTACTGTTTTCTGACTGTCATGCTTGGGCAGCGTTGCTACACTACGCCCTTCCATCCCATTGTTTTTGCCTGGGAACCATGTCTAGAAGGTCGTGGCCCTCCTTCAGTGGGTTGAAGCTTCTCTGGTGCTCGCTAGAGGAATTGGTTTGTCTTCTTAATTTTTAAAAAATTAAAACAAATTTTCATAGTAAAGAGAATCAGACTCTT
This sequence comes from Dinomys branickii, assembly GCA_004027595.1. Lineage (NCBI taxonomy): Eukaryota > Metazoa > Chordata > Mammalia > Rodentia > Dinomyidae > Dinomys > Dinomys branickii. Next base: position 5,341 of record PVLD010019868.1, read on the forward strand.
AGGCCTTATGGATATAAGGCAAGAGCTCTTGAACTGTGAACTGCACTATGTTCCTAGCCAGGAACTGATTTGTGATTCCAAACCTTCATACTTGGATGACTGTTAGTCAGTTGGACGAATGAAATGGGAACTTTTAATGCAATGTAAACTTTTAATGCAGTGTGTGCCGAGGCATATCTGTGTGTACATTTTACCTTAACAGATGACACTTCCAAGGAGTGGACTTAACAGCGTTAACCCTTATTCTTCCAGATGCTCTAATTCTGTCAAGGTTCTTGCCAGAACATGAAATAAATCTGTTGTAATATCTGTAAAGTATACATTAATTGTACAGTGCAGTACAAAGTTAACCTGATGTTTGTGGGTAATGGAGATATTATACATATTCATCCATACTTTTTGGTGAACGTAAGTACCCATTTTTGGGGTACATATTCAAGAGAGAAATTTCTAGGTCATAGGGTATATATAGATCTAGTATTAGGAGTCACTGCCAAACAGTTTTTGAAAGTGGTTATACCAATCTATACTAGCTTGAGGGATGTGTGATATACCAGCTGCTTTATACTCTTACCATTTTTTGAGGGTGCTGGGACTCGAATTCATGACCAGGCAGGCACTTGTGTCACTGAGCTAGATCCCCAGCCCCTCTCACTACTTTTTGTTTGTGTGTGTGGGTACTCGACATTGAACCCAGACACTCACTCATGTTGGGAAAATGATCTCTACCACTGGATTACATCTTCAGCCTCTTTTTAAAAAAAATTATTTTGAGATAGAGTCTCACTAAGTTGCCCAGGCTGGTGTTGAACTTGGATCTTCCTCTGTCAGCTTCCTGAATAGTTAGGATTACAGAGGCGTACCACCGCAGTTGGCTCGGTTCTTGCTTTTGCTCTCATTTTAAAATATCATGGAAAGTTTTCTTGAACACATTTAAGGAGTTGTATAAGTGACTGTACTGATAGCAATAATCAGCACATGCTGTCCCTTATAATTCAGTTCTTGGATTAATGCTGTTACTTGCAAGCTCTTTCCTTACATTCCCACAGATTGTTGTCAGATTACCTGACCTTTCAGTGTTCAGAATGTCTGGATGCTGAGCCTGAGTCAAAGTGCCTGTGATTGCATTTGTTTCTGGGTAGGGCCCTAAGATTAGACATGGCTTTTTGTTGGCCAGATTTTGTATTAGGGAAATAAAGAGAGGAAATCTGACTGGCAATCACTTTTCAATGTGTCCCTTTACAACTCCTGAGGGACTTTGTGACTTGATATGATGAGTGAGTGGTTATGACACTCGTAAGGAGGTAGCTGTCACGCCGGCCCTGCACCTCCAACTCGCTGCTCCCCAACCCAGTGCCTGAAGTTCAACTTGCTTATGGCCTTTTCCTCCTTCACAGTTATAATATGGGTTTCCCTTGGCTATATATTTTCCTTGGAGTGAAGATGAGTTGTCTTTCATGCTGACCTCGTTGGGCAATGCCTCCCGTTCTTCCTGTTATCTCTAGGAATCTCCAGGGTTGTATGAGCTCACAGCTAAGAAAGCAGCTGTACTGACCTCGTCCCTGCTTTCCCGTGCTGGTGCCTTTTGCTGAGCTCATTTTGCTGGGGCTGGGAGTTACTCACGCCTGCTTTCCCCTTCTGCTCGCTCGGGACCCAGAATCTGTTCCTTCCTACAGCATCTGTGGATGGAGTGTGTGTGGCAATGCAAGACAGCCTTCTCCCGATCAGACATTCTGCTCTGTCCCCTGAAGCTCTGGAAATCTGAAGGCCAGGCATTGTCTTGGTTATTTGTGCTGCCCTCTGGAGTACTGACCCCATGGGGCTGGCGCCAAGTGCCTGGCACCGGAACGACATCCTGTGCCACAGGGTGAGATGGAGGGAAAGATTGGAGAGGGAGCCCATCTGTTAATATTTTAGGGTTGGCTTCGCCTGCTTATAGGTCCTGTTTGTTCCTCTGTGCTGTAACAATATGATTAACTTTCTGTATGTGATGCTATTAGGGTAGTAGAGGACTTTAAGATTTCTCTTTCAGTAAAGAATAGAATCACTATATTAACAATTCTCCACTTTTGGGTCTTGCATTTCACATGCACATTGAAAGGTTTTTTTTTTTTTTTTTGAGACAAGGTCTCACTCTGTAATTCAGACTAATCTTGAACTCACTGTGTAGTCCGGGCTGGCCTCAAACATCGCCATGATCCTTCTGTCTCACAATTCTCTTGTCACAGTTTCCTGAGTGCTAGAATTACAGGCATTTACCACCATGCCCAGCTACACATTAAAAATTTGTGTAGATTTTAAAGAGCTTATATTTATGTGGGTTATAATAGGATATTTACTTTATTATACACTTTTATATATGTTATGTGCTATGGAAATTAACTTAGAAATTTGAAAATATTTATAACATATAACAACACATAATAAATAAATATTCAGGTTAATAATTTTTATGGAAAAGAATCATATTTTGTAAGTAAAATTTATTGAAAATATATGGTAGTTATTTATGTTTTTGCCAATTTTGTGTTTGACTTAATGAAGATGTACATAATAGAAGACAATATATTTGTTTTGATGTGTTGTTTTTATTGAAATATATGAGGAAAATCCAGCCTCACAAAGACATATAATTAGAGATGGAAGGTGTACTATTTTAATTGCTTTTTCAGTAATTATGAATATTCTTTGATATACCAAACTTGATAAGTGGTATTTTCCTAAATCTCGCAGCAAAGAAGAATCTGAAGCCATATTAATGTACTTTTATTGCTATTTTTAATTAAAATTTATTGGTCTATCTTTCACTTTATTTTTTACTCATTATTTTGTATCACTGTGCACTGGCCCTTTAGAAAATAGTTATTCACTGAGTAATGCAGATCTTTTAAATGTTGTTGCATTTCACTGTATGATATAAACAGCCCCTTACCATCAGTCTTAGCAGAAAAATTTGAGATTACATTACAATGGCAGATTTTGTTTGTTAGGAAATCATTGAGTATGAAAGCGCAAGCCATAGAATTAGAAAAGATATTCATAATGCTTTCAAGAGACAAAGATCTTATATTCAGAATATTGAAGTAACTCCCTCTAAACAAACACAATGATAATGAGGATGACTCAGTAGAAATATAGGCAAAAGACTTGAGGTGCACTTCATAAACCAGGTACTGAAATGGCTCATAAATAAGTAGAAAGATGCTTACCCTCATTAGTGATCAGGAAAATGTAACAAAACCACAAGGAAATAGTACCACATCCACTCCCCAGAATTGCAACAATAAAAAAGATTAAAATACTGATATTGACAACACTGGAGAATGTAACTCTCATACTCTGTTGATGGGAGTGATTTTGTAGCACTAATTCATAATAATGTTAGGTAATAACTAAACTTTTGCATACCCTGTCATCTGGTAATTCCATTCTTAAGACTACAACTTATAGAATGTGGTACATAAATATATTGGAAGACATATAAAGAATGTCCATGATACCAATTCAACATTTCTAACAGACCCAAGCTGGAAACAACCCAAATGCCCTTCAATAAAAGAATGATCAGTAGCCTGTGGTGTATTCTTACAATGGAATTTTATACAGCAATCAATTGTATTTGTGGCTGTGCTGTGCCATGGATACATCTCACAAAGTACATGTAGTATATGATTTCACTTTTTGTTAAGGTCAAAGCCAGGCAAAATGAGTCTATTGTGTAATGAGTTAGGGTAGTGTTTCCTGTAGGTAGGATGTGATGGGGGAATGTGGGAGGGAAATACTCTTATCTCCTGGTTTAGATGGTAGTTTTGTTGGTTTATGTTGGTTCATTTGATTATCTAAGCACTTTTCTCTGTGTATATTATACTTCAATAACTTTTTATATAAAATATATTAATATTAAGACAAAATGTATATTATAAAGTTACCATGCTCATATCACAAAGAGCTGGAAACAGTTCAAAGAACACAATACCACAGTGCCTCCAGATGGCATTCTTATATTGTGGGTGCAGATCCTTTCCTTAACATTAATTAGGGGGTGTGATTTAGGGCAGGGTGCTTAATTCCTTAATTTTCTTACTAGTAAAAAGGGACTATTATAATAAACATAATTATTTCATATTGTTATCTTTAAGGTCAGGAAGATAATATAATTCAGATGCTCTGCGTAGTGTTTGGTTAATAATCAACACCTGAACTTATTCATAGGCTAAAAGTTTACTTTGTTTCTCCTCATGTACTTGTTTTTGGGCTAGTGGTAGAGATATAAGAAGAAATAAGACAAAATTAGCATTGGCCTGAAAGGGTGTCGTTAATATGACCATTAATATTGAAGTAAACAGCTCATGTTCTCAGTCACACTGGCTACATTTGGAGTGCTTCATAACCCCATGTGGCTAAGGGCTAGTATGTTAGGCAGTACATGTGCAGGGTATATCTTTTGTTGTCCTAAGTTCCTTTGGAGAGTGTTGGACAGGGCAGTTGATAGAGGTGCCACTGGCAAGTGTCCTGGGAGAATGAGACTTGAGCCCAATTTGTCTCTTTTTTTATAGTTATGGGGGTTGAACTGAGGACCTTGTATACGCTAGGTAAGTACTCTATCAACATCCCTAGCCCTTGAGCTGTTCTGAGACATGAATTTTCAGGTGGAAGAGTGGGGAGATGGTCATTCCTGCGGAGTGAATGTGCTACAAAGTATGGCTTTGAATGAGCTTTGACTCACTGGATTGTAGGTAGGTCAGTGTGGCAGGAATTCAGTATGCCAGGAAAAGAAGTTGGAAGTGTGGCCGGAAGGAGGACAGGCTTGGCTCCTGGACAGATGAGAAAACCAAATTAAGAAGATTTTCTGTAGGAAGTTCAAGAGTTCTTTTATCCATTACATGTTTATGTCTTCAGAAATAATGCTTTTCTTGTCAAAAAGACATTTTTAAGAAAAAAACTCCTGTCATATTTGGAAAAAATATTTTTTCAGAAATGCTATCATATGGATTTTAAATACCCCTAGTGGCCTACGTATGAAAGGCTAGTTCCCACTGTGAGGAGATAAAGCCTCATGGGAGGAGCTTTGATCATTGGGCTTGGGACAGGGTGGTTGTACCCTTGAAGTGGATGTAGGGCCCCTGCCCTCTGTCTGTCTCTTGGCCTTTGCTTTCCAGCTGCCACAAGGTAAGCAGCTTTGCTCCCAGCCATGAAGTTCTGCTACAAACCCAAAGGCAACTGGACAGCTGACCATGAGCTGCAAGCTCTGAAACTGTGAACCAAAATAAACCTTTTCTCTGTGTGAGTTGATCTTCTTAGGTATTCATTAGAGTGACAAAAGGCTCCCCCCACAACATTAGTCTTTAGTTTAACAGACAAAATAAAACATGTAGAGGTGTTAAATTTTTATGTAGACAAGTGTGCTGCTTTTCCATTAGAATTTTTTAGCATAGAAGGTGTCACCTGTAGAGGTTGAGAAATTTCCAATTCTGTTTGGCTTTTGTTTTCCTAAGCTTTTATTGTATTTCAGTATAAAATGGTATCAAGTTAATTTTTGTATGCTTAGAACACGGTATCAAATGGAGAGACAGAGAGAGGCAGAGAGAGAGAGACAGAGTGATTATTAGCTAGTAAATCCCAAGCCATTTATTAAACATTTCCTATTCCTGGTGAAGGATCTTTTGTTATATTACATTCTTGTACATAATGAAACTTAATTGAGTTTTTAGGTCTGTCGCTCTGTTTTCTTATGTCAATGTGATATTGTTTATGTATACCACAAAATTTATTATCTATTTTTATGTGTTTCATGTATTACAATTTGTGGCTTTTTAGTGTGTGACTTCTCTTTCTATGTTTGTTTAAACAGTGAAACTCTTGGTCAGGTGTAGCAGGGGTGTCAGCAGCCTGAGACACATAGCTTCACTGAGGTCCAGACTAATACAGTATTTATTACAACTAGTGTTCACATATAAAAGGTGTATTTAAAACCCTATGTGCGAGTTAGCCTATTAATACCTTGGAAGACAGCTTTATCTCAGGGTGATGACATATTCTGTAGTACATTTGGGATACCGCTGCAGATACATGAAATACATCTGTGCGGAGTGTTACATTCCTTTGAGATTCATGATGATGTGGTATAGTATTGCCATGTTAATCTGTAAATATCAGCTATAGGAAAAAGCTGGGTTATTGACATATTATGGGTTAGAGGACTCAGAAAGCTAAAAGTAACTACTATATGGAAGGTACTCTGACTAGTGTAGCTGGAATTTCCAGTGGTGCTTTGGTTTTTCCCTCTGTCTCTCCCTGCCCCAACACTGCGCATGTGACATTGCAAAAGAGTGGCATTGAGAGATAAAGGAATAGGATTTTGAAAGCTGAAGTAATTGACAAATGTGCAGTACTTCTTCAGAAGCTCCTGCAGAGCAAGGTATGGAGTGGATTTTGAGGGAGATAGCTTGGACCACATTGTGGGTATTCCCTAAATATGGCCAATAGCATCTTTTGTGTAACATGTGTAAGCTTTGGTGCTAGTGAGAGACAGAACAAAGGTAAAGAAATCCTTTCTTGTCAGGAGGGCTGCTAAAGAGGAGGGCTCCTCTGAGGAGGAGGCAGAGAGACAAAGGACTATTGGGCTCGGCTGAGGGCGGGGGTTTTAGGGGGCAATCTAAGTGAGGCAACAGACGCTGATGGGAAGGCAGGATCACACATGCGTAAAACGAAAATGGGAAGTTGTAGTTAGACTGGGGAAAGAAGAAGGCGGAAGTTACTCTGGGAGGAACGCATTGCATCAGATGGCCGCCATGATGACCTGATATGGGCAGAAACCCATCATGTTCTTATGGTTTTGCTTTAGGCAGATCACCATTGATCAAATGAAAACAGGTTTCAGGTTTTCAAAAGTTGCTTTAAAGAGCAGTGAATAATTTTTTTCTAACAGTATGAAATCCAGATATTACTTAGTTTAAATGGAATAACATTTATAGAAATCAGTCAGTAAGTTTTTAAAAAAGTAAATTATTTTTGATGGATATATAATACTGGTACATACGGGATACAGTGTAATGTTTTCATGTGTGTAGTGGGTAATATTTAACTAGGGTAACTGTCACATCTGTCACCTTAAACTTCTACCATTTCTTTATGGCGAGTACATTCAAATTCTTTTTATTTTGAGAGACATAACGTATTATTGTTAATTATAGTCATTCCGCTCTGTCGTAGGACACTGGCATTTGTTTCTATTATCAAACAGTAACAATGTTCCACCTGTTCGTCTCCTGTCCCTCTTCACTTTATTCTTGCTGGCTTCTGATACTTTCTGTTCTCTTCTCAACTTCCGTGAGAGCCACCAGTCAACGCTATTTAACTGCTGCTGTTATTCATTTGTTGTGTACCCCCCATTGAAACGATCCTTTGTAGAGAGTGTTAGCATTCCCAAAGCACCTTTTTCATCTTTTAGCTCATTGGCTGCTCACAGCACATCTGTGAGATGAGTCTTCACATTCAACCACAGTTCACAAATGGTATAGCTTAGACCATAAGGTAAGAACTATCCTAAGAAAGAGTAAATTCCCTTAACAATCTGCCTTTGTGCCTCACATTTGTCAGAGTTCTCCTAGGCCTGTTCCTCAGGGTTTTCTATAAAATGAAAACAAATAGAATCACTGTAATTATAATGACAATCCATCTGTCCATGATTATTCATGCTGACAAAGATTGACAGTATAACTGTGCTTCAAGTGTACTCCCAACAAATATTGTGTTTAATTATTACTCACTTAAAAAGCATTTCAAATATATAACATTATGAAAACCACTTGAGTTATTTTATTCACGTGGAGTTTTATTTCCTTCCTTCTGTTCTCTCCTGAGACCAGCCTATGAATTTTGCCATCTTGAAAATTTTTTTCCTGTGCTCTATGCTTGTAGGAGGATTATTACAGGAGGCAACTGAAAGGGAATAACATGCTTGTTTGAATTGACTGCACTAAATGTACACATACACATGATTTTATAGATTGGGTTGCTCAATTTTATTCTTACATGTAGAAAATTTTGGTCCACTGTCAAGTATATTTAACACCTATTACTGATTATCTGCTGCTCACTGGGTCTGACCTGGGCATGTGCTATCCAAGACTGACTGCGCCTTATTCTTCCTGAACATGCACTTTGACATTCCTTTGTAAACTATGGAATTTGCTTACAAATTTTGTGAAGTAAGCCTCAGGATGAGGTATGATATTCAAAGCCGATAAATGTGAACACGTTTCTTTCATATGTCTGGAAAATATTGACCTAAATACTTAAAAGTTAACTAGTCATATAGCAACAACTATAACAAAAGACATAGCAAGGAGGAAAAAATTAATAAACCACAGTTGAATCTCAGAAAGAAGTTCTCATTTTCTTGTCAGCATCTTCCAGCCTATGTAATAGTTTAGTCTCACTATGCAAATGAGAAACAAAATAGGTCTTTGGAATGCACTGCAAATGTATTTTGTGATAAAACTGCTGTACAGGTGCCAGAGGCAACTGCACTGACGTTTAATAGACAGCTTTTTGGTTAAACTTTTTTGTATATTGAAGCCTATAATTGTATCCTCATTCTTGGTTAAACTTTTTTCTCAAATAGTACTTAGAAAATACTTTTACCAACCAACCAGTGCCTTCTTAGTTATTATCAGCTGGACTAAATAATTCAATTGCTGAAACTTTGCATCTTTACTTTTTGCTTTTCATGCACGATTGACGTTTTATTGCATTGCTTCACTCAGGGATTGTGAAAGTCTGCATAAAGTCCATGCTCATGTGGACCATTTTCCTGGTGAAAAGAATGGGATTTCCTGCACATCGTGTGTGTGTGTCTTCATCCACCATACTGCAGATGGTTAGGTTGAGCTAGGGTGAACTGGCAAGGATTCTGTTCACTTAGAAACTTCCAGGGAGATTTTGTTGAACCAGATAGTCTCTAGAGGAAACTTTCTCCAAGAATTTCTTATCTGGACCTTCATATACGTGGTAATGTTCAGTATCCTTTTCTGAGTAAAAAGAAATATCCGGGTGGTGAGGGCCTGTGAATTTACATTTCTAACAGTTTCAACCTGATGCTGATGTCACTGCCCTGGAGACTGCACCTTGACAACCACTGACCTAGGCAATCTGCTTCAAAGCTCAGATGTCCAATGTCTGTACAGTATGCAGAAGAATTCCTTACTACCTTAAGGGAGTTTTGCTTTGATGTTAGAGATAACTTCAAATGTGTGTGTGTGTGTGTGTGTGTGTGTGTGTGAGCCACTAGGGACTCAATAATGGGTAGCTGTTGCTGCTGTCATTTATGTACTAGAATTAGTTTTACATTATTGTTTAAATTTAAATCATTTCAGAAATATGCTGTGATGTCCCTCTGCTAGTGGAATAACTGTGCCAGATGAAATAAAAGATGAGTAAGATTTTCAAGCTACTAGCCTAGTGAAGGATATAAACAAACTATGCAAATAAAGAATAAGGTTGTGATGATCAAGACAATACAAATAAAATGACAAATTTTAGAAGCGGGATTGGGATTACTTCATTAAGGAAGACATTGCAAGATGAGTAGGATTTGGACATAGGCAAGTGTGGGAACAGGACATTCCTAATGGAGAGAGGGACAGAGAGGGGCCTATGGGAATACTCAGATGGTGACATGGGGGGGGGTTGCCTTCAATTGGAGCAAAGGAAGAAGAGGTAGAGATGATTACAATGAGGAAGATGGGATGGGATCAGACCATGGAATCTTTTCAATTCTTTATTCATTTACTCTCTTGGACATTTTTAGAAAGCTTTTGAAAAACTTAAAAGTATTAGTATTTCTTCAACAGAATTTCACTTTATTTTCTGAGCATTATTAGTGTGGAGGATTGGTATACTTTCTTTTACAAAACTTTTTCCACAAAATTGCAGAATATACCATGAATGCTTTTTTGTCATTGAGACACCAGGTTCTTTACCACTCAGATTTATATGGATCCTGTGGGAAGACATTAAGGAATTTGGCTTGTCAAAAAAAGAGGTCAGAAGGAACTAGAGAAAAGTCGTATCATTATCTAAAGCAGAGTTGGCGAACTGCAGCTAGTGGGCCACTGAGTTTGGCCCATTTTGGTTTTCCCCTTTCTTTTGTATGTTCTCTTATCTAAGCATGGTTTTACATTTTTGAATAGCTGAAAAAATAAAAAAGAATGCCATTTTATGACATTTAAAATTATATATAATTCAAATGTTGGTATCCGTAAGTTTCTCTGTGTGTTTGTTTTGAGACAGAATCTTGTTATGTAGTCCAGCCTGGCCTGGAACTCATTATGTAGCCCACACTACCCTTGAACTCATGGCAATCCTTCTGCCTCAATGTCCTGAATGTTCTCATTACAGGCATGCGCCACCACACCTGGCTTCACTGCTCGTAAGTAAAGTTTTATTGGAACACAGCCAGTCTGCTTTGTCTGCATATCATCAGTGGCTGTTTTCATGCTACCATAATGCTATGGTTTGTGTCTACATGTCCCCCCAAATCCTCGTGCAGTCATGGGGCGGGCTTCTAGAGTTTATGATTGATTCGTGGTCCACTGTTGGAATTACGGATATGAGTGCTACACCCAGCCTCGGGTGGGTAGTTTGCATACAGTGTAAGGGAGGGAAAGAGGCTGCTTGCCATAGCTCCTCCCTTTTGCTCTTTGTTGCTTTTTGCTGACTTCCCCCTGCAGTGAACTATTGCTCTCTGCCATGTGCCACTCTGCCTTGGAACCAGACGAGTATGGACTGAAACCTCCACAAACTGTGAGCTAAATAAACCTCTCCTTCTTTAATTTTGGGTGTCAGGTATTTTCTCTCAGCAAGGAGAGAACAGTAACGAAGACACATGGCAAAACTCAGTGGTTGCAAAGAGATCAATCATTTACCAAAACCTAAATTTACTATGTGGTCCTTCACAGAAAAAGTTTGGCAACACCTATGTAAGGAAGTGGTTCTCAAAAGCTTTACACTGGAACTACCGGGAGGGTCTGTTAAAACCAGATTGCTGGCTGGGCGTGGTGGTGCATGCCTATAATCCCAGCACTTGGGAGGCTGAGGCAGGAGGTTCATTGCGAGTTCGAGGCCTGCTTGGGCAACAAAATGAGTTCAAGGCCAGCCTGAACTGCATAGCGAGACCCTGTCTCAAAACAAAAACAAAAACAAAAAACCCAAAAAACACCACCAGAGTGCTGAGCCCCAGCACAAGGTTTCCAGTTAAGTACGGTGTGGCTCAAGAAAGTACCTTTCTGGAAATTCTCAGCTTCTGGGATTATCCTCCCCTGGGACCACACTTCGAGACCTGTTGGTCCAATACAGTGGTGCTCAGACCTTCACATGCCTCACAGTCCATTGTAGAGCTTGTATAGCTGAGACAATTGTACTACTAATTTCTATTGCTTTATTGAAAGGAACAGTTAATGTTTAATTGTTTGATCAATCTTACATACCTATATTTGTTTATCTGAGTAACCAATTTGAAGATAAAAATATGTAATACAACAGCCATTATTAATTTTGTATCACCTTGTCTGAAATTCTGTGTTGTTCTTATATTGTTTTGTTTATGTCTTTGTGCTTGTTAATTTGTTTTTGTTGTTTTCTCTTTAAAATAAAAAAAGTGCAGATTCTGATTCATCGGGTCTGGAGTGGAGACTGAGTCTACATTTTTAACAGGCTCCAGGGTAAAGCCACATAGGGACTGTCCAAGTCTGATGCACTAAGGAAAATTTAGCTAGTTGAGCCTTTTTAACTGAGATATTGATAAGGCCAAAGGAACAGATGTGTTTAGAAATGGAGAAAAAAATCTATGTGACTAGGTGTGAGCAACTATTTGGAAAAATAAAAATAATTGCACACACCACACACTAGAACGGTAAGGAAAGTACTATGCTTGGACTCTTTATGTAAATTTTTAGCTCATGAGAATATTTACTTGCCCTTGCTGCTATCTCTGTACATGTCAGAATAAGCAATGATTAAAATATTTTTTTAAATTTTTTATTTATTTTTAAAAGTATAAAAGAAAAAAACAAAAAAGAAAAAGAGAAAACATTAGCAAAGAGACACAAAGTAGCACAAGAACAACACAATCAAAATTGAATTATAGACAAAGTGACAGGGAATTAACAATGGTTGTTGCATTACATATTGATAATTTGAAAGTGTATGCTCAGGAAAACACATACAGACATACAATCTTGATCAAACAACCAGTCATTAACTGTTCCTTACCATAAAGTGACATAAGTCAATAGTGGAACCATGCTAGCCATCCTGCATGCACATATATACTTACATATTTGTCCTTTCTTCCTTTTCTCCTTCCCCTCATCCAATTTACTCTTTACTTTTCAGGAGATTCCCTTCATACCTCCTAATTTATATTCTCTCTTTCAGTTTCTTACACCAGTGATACAATATGTTGCTTGCATATGTACCTCTGATTTATTTCACTTATGAGTGTGGTGTCTAATTGTGACCGTTTGGCTATAAAAGTCCCAAATTTCTCTTTCTTTAAAGCTGAGTAATATTCCATTATATAAAAATGCCAGTTTTTTTTCTCCAGTCCTTTGTGGATGGACGTTTGGGTTGCTTCCAGAATTTAGCTATTAAAAATTGCACTGCTATAAACATGGGTGCACATATATCATGGTGATATGATGTTTTTAGATCTTCTGACAAAACACCCAGAAGGGGAATAGCTGGGTTGAATGGGACCTGTAGACCTAGTATGCTGAAGAATCTCCAAACCAGTCTCCAGAGTGGTTTCACCAGTCTGCATTCCCACCATCAGTAGAGAAGAGTTTCTATTTCTCTACGGCCTCACCAGCATTTGTTATTGGATGATTTCTTAATGCTGGCCAACCTTACTGGGTGAGATGAAATCTCAATGTTGTTTTTATTTGCATTTCTCGAATGACTAAGGATGTAGACTATTTTCTCATATATTTATTTGCCATATGTATTTCTTTATCTGAGAAGTGTATATTCATCTCAGATAGACCCATTTGTGGATTGGGTCTTTGAATTTGGACAAATTCATGTTTTTTAATTCTTTGTATGTTCTAGATAGAAGACCTTTGTTCAAGGGACCAACAGCAAGGGTTTTTTCCTCATTTGTGCGTTTTCTTTTGACTTTGCTGGTGATTTCTTTAGATGTGCAAAAACTTTTCAGTAAGATGAGGTCCCAGTTACTGATTCTTTGAAGTGTTTCCCTTGCAGTTTCATTTTTGTTCATGAACTCTCTGCCTACTCCTATGTCTTCAAGATTTTTACCTACTTTCTCTTCCAATAGATTTAGAGTTTCTGTTTTAATATTGAGATCTCTGATCCATTTTGACTTGAGTCTGGTGCATGGTAATAAACTTGGGTCTATTTTCAGTCTTTAGTAAGAGGCAAGTCAATTTTTCAGCACCATTTAGTAAACAGGCTATCTTTCTTCCAGTGAGTTTGTTTGGACCCTTTGTCAAATATTAGGTGGCTGAGTGTGTTTGTGGTTTTGGCTGCATCTTCCAGTCTGTTGTTCCATTGATTCTCTTGTCTGTTTTTTAGCCAGTACCAGGTTGCTTTTATTACAGTAGCTTTGTAGTATAATTTCAGGTCAGGGATTGTGATTCCACCTGACTTGTCCTTGTTGCCCAGAATTGCTTTTGCTGTTCTGGGTCTCTTCTGGTTCCAGATGAATTTAAGGCATGTTTTCTCTAGATCTTTGAGGTATGCTGATGGTAGTTTAATGGGAATTGCATCGAATCTTCACAACAATTTTGGTAGTATGGCCATTTTCACAATGTTGGTTCTTCCTAACCATGATCAGGGGATGTTTTTCCATTTATTGAAATTCTCATCGATCTCTTTTTTCAGAGTACTATAGTTTTCATTAAATAAATCTTTTACATCTTTTGTTAGACTGATTCCTAAATATTTCAATTTCTTGGATGCTATTGTAAAAGGTATGGTTTCCCTAACTTCTCTCTCAGTCTGTTTGTTGTTTGTGTATAGGAATGCTATTGATTTTTGGGTGTTGACTTGTATTCAGCTACTCTGCTGAATTTGTCGATTAATTGAAGGAGTCTTCTTGTGGAGTTTTTGGGATCTTCCATATAAAGTATCATGTCATCTGCAAATAGTGATAGTTTCACTTCTTCCTTTCCTATCCTTATTCCTTTCATTTCACTCTCTTGTCTAATTGCTCTGGCTAATTCTTCCAGAACTATGTTGAATAGTAGTAGTGACAGTGGACATCCTTGTCTTGTTTCTGAGTTTAAAGTGAAAGCTTTCAGTTTTTGTCCATTTATTATGATGTTGGCTGTTGGTTTTTCATAGATGGCTTTGATTAGTTTGAGGTAAAGGCCATCTATTCCTATTTTTTGTAGGGTTTTTAACAGGAAACCATGTTGGACACTGTCAAAAGCTTTTTCTGCATCTATTGAGATGAGCATGTGGTTTTTGTCTTTGGCTCTATTGATATAATGTATGACATTAATTGACTTCCTAATATTGAACCATCCCTGCATTCCTAGAATGAGTTCAACCTGGTCATGGTGTATAATTTTCCTTATGATTTGCTGCATTCTATTTGCTAGTATTTTATTGTGTACTTTGCATCTATGTTCATTAGGGAGATTGGCTTATAGTTCTCTTTCTTGGTTGGGTCCTTCTCTGATTTTGGTATCAGTATAATACTTGCCTCCAGAAATGAGTTAGGGAGAATTGCTTTCTTTTCAATTTCATTGAGGAGTTTGAGGAGTGTTGGCATTAAATCTTCACTGAATGTTTTATAGAATTCTGCTGTGACTCCATCAGGGCGTGGGCTTTTCTTTGTTGGGAAGTTTTTAATGACATTTTGAATCTCATTAATTGATATGGGGTTGTCTAGGATTTTTGTATCTTCCTGATTCAATTTTGGTAATTTATACATTTCTAGGAATCTGTTCATTTCTTCTGAGATTTCTATCCTGTGGGAGTAAAGATTTTCAAAGAAGGTGTTAGTAATTTTTTGAATTTCTGTGGGATCTGTAGTGATTTCATTCTTTTCATTCCTCATTGTGTCAATTTGAGTTCTTTTTTTGATAAGGTTGGCTAGGGGCTTATCAACTTTATTTATTCTTTCAAAGAATGAGCTCTTTGATTTCCTTATTTTTTGTTGTGTTTTCTTTGTCTCAATTGCATTAATTTCTGCCCTAAGTTTTATAATCTCCTTCCTTCTTTGGCCTTTTGGTTTGGCTTGTTCTTTTTCTAGAAGTTTGAGGTGTAGCATTAGGCTATTTATTTCCTCTCTTTCTATTTTCTTTATATGTGAATTCATTGCTATAAATTTCCCTGTGGACTGCTTTCATTACATCCCACAGATTCTGGTCAGTTGTATTTGTATTTTCATTTTTTTGTAGGTATTTTTTTAATTTCTTCTTTAATTTCTTGTGTGACCCATTGGTTATTTAGGAGGTTGTTGTCTAATATCCAAGTGATTATGGGGTTTTTGGAGTTCCCTTTGTCATTAATTTCCAACCTCATTGCATCATGGTCAGATAACATGCATGGGATAATTTCAATTCTTTTTCATTTAGGCAGGTATGCTCTATCGCCTAGAATGTCGTCTTTTTTAGAGAAAGTCCCACGTGCAGCTGAGACAAATGTGTGTTCTGATGTCGTGGGGGTGGATCACTCTGTATACATCTACTAAGTCCATTTGTTTGCACCTTTGATTCAGCTCTGTTAATTCTTTGCTGAGTTTTTGCCCAGTTGACCTGTCTCTTTGCTTCAAAAGGGTGTTTAGGTCCCCTATTACAATAGTGTTTTTATTTGGTTTTTCGTGTCTGTTAAGATTTGACTTACAAATTTTGGTGCTCCAGTATTTGGTGCATAAATGTTTAGGATTGTTATTTCTTCCTGTTGCAGCTTTGCCCTAACTAGCATGTAGTGGCCTTCTTTATCTCTTTTGATTGTTTTCTGTTTAAGTTTACATTGTCTGCAAACATAATAGCTACCCCTGCTTTTTATGGCAACCTGTTGCATGCAGAATTGTTTTCCATCCTTTAACTTTCAGTCTGTGGATTTCCTTTTGAGTAAAGTATGTTTCCTGTATATAGCATATTGTTGGATTTTGTTTCTTAATCCACTCTGCCAGTCTGTTTCTTTTGACTGGTGAATTGAGGCCATTTACATTAATGATTATAACTGTTATATGTTGGTTTATTCTTGTCATATTTTTTACTTCTTGTTGCTTTCCTACTTTTGCTATCTGTTTACTTGCTTGTTCTGTTTGGGAGTTCCTTTCTATTGTTGTTCTTGAGATTGTGGTCTGTTTTTTCTCTGTCTAGAATATCTTTTAGTACTTTTCATAATGTTGGTTTGGCACTCATGAAGTTCTTCAGTTGTTCTTTGTCATGGAGATGTTTTATTTCTCCATTGAATTTGAAGGATAGTTTTGCAGGATACATCAGTCTGGGTTGGAAGCTGTTTTGTTTCAGAATCTGCAATGCCTTGCTCCAAGCTCTTCTTGATTTCATGGTTTCTTTTGAGAAGTCTGCTGTGATTCTGATGGGCTTTCCTTTATAGGTGATCTGTTTCTTTTCTCTAGCAGCTTTTAATATTGTGTTCTTTTGCTGGATGTCTGGGATCTTGACTATTATATGCCTGGCTGTGGCTTTATTTGGGTTATGGGTCTTTGGAGTTCTGTATGCTTTAACTGCACTTCAGTCTCTTTTACTGTGCTTGGGAAATTATCTGCTATTATTTCTGCAGATACTTTTTTTATATCATTGTGTTGCCTTCTGCTGTTTCATTGACTCCTATTACTTGGATATTTTCTTTTTGCTTCATCTTGCAGATGTTGAATTGATTTTTCATGGATCCTTGATGACTTTAAGAGATCCTTCCTTTTATGGTCACTATCTGTCATGCTATCTTCAAGATCTGAAATTCTATCTTCAGCTTCATTGAAGTGGTTTTGCAAACTTTCAGTGGAAATTTTAATTTCCTGTCAATCTCTTTGAGTCTGTTTCATGCGTTCTAATTCATTCCTAAATTGCTCATGTAATGTTTCCAATGTTCTTTTATTCTTTTATCTGTTTCTTCTCTATATGTGCGAAGCATTTCTTCCATTATTATTTTCACTTCATTTTTTGCCTTAGACATTATTTCTACTTTAACCTCTTCTATGGCCTGATGGAGTTGTTTCTTTACTTCAAATGCGACCATTTCAGAAATTTTAGGTATGTGGTTTCCTAGTTCTCCTGTATCATTGTTTCCTGGACTTGTTCTGGTTGGGGTTGAATTCTGAGACTGCACATTTTGCTTCCCGTCTTGTCATTTTGGATGTCAAATCAAAAGTATTGTGCTACAAACTTCCCAGACAGCTCACCTGGGAAAGGTCCACTGCAAAGGCTGCTCTAGTGGTGCCACCAAACTGGGCTCCCTCTCTGCGGGCAACTGTCCCTTAAGCTTTCAGCCAAGAGTTCCACACAGAAGGCCACTCACTGCTGCTTCCCGGGCCTTGCTCCTTCCCTGTCCCCGAGGCACAAGGTGGAGCGCACGTGCAGGTTTCCCCCACCAACACAGACCAGCTGCTCAGATGCTGCTTCCTGGGCCGAGCTCCTTCCCTGTCCAAAAGTATCAGGGCAGAGCACACGTGCACATGTACATGCACGCCTCACCTGCCGAGAGTTCCCCACAGATGTAAAATATGTTTTTAACCTAATATGCTTCTTTATTTTGATTGCCTTCATTCTCATTACTGTGGCTTACATAAGATTTTATATCACTTCATATAAGTGTCTTCATTTGAGCCTTAAATGTGTTATTTAAAATTTCACTGAAATTTTATTTTTGGCAAATAGGGTCTACAGCTGAAAAGTAAGCATGCTTCTTGAAAGCATGGATGCTTTTATAGGTCTGGTACTTGGTGTGTGTTTAGTGATGTGTGTGACATCTGCACTTGCATTAAAAATTAGAGCCTGGACTGTTACTTTGGAATCTATGAATCCATGTCTGCTGTATAACCAATGCTTTAGAAAAAATTTGAAGGTAATTTTACAGTTTAATTTTTATGAAGTTCATAAAGACAATATTCAACACTTTTATAAATTATTTATGTATTTAGGCTACGAGTCTTCAAAGTGTCTAACAAGGGCACATGCGTGTTTTTGTTTTTTTGTGACAAAGTTCATGACTATTGCTAGAAATGAATTATGAGTGGGATCCCATTCTAGACCAATGGCAACCTCCTAATCATATGCATTTAATTGAGTGTTCTTGTAATGTATAATGAATTTATGCTTTAACACTTAGCTCTCCAACATGTCAGAGGTCTTGCTAGTGCTTTAATTGACATTTAAAAATTTTATATTAAAGGAAAAGATAAGTCGACCTTTGTCATATTTTACTTTTACCTTTCATCAGACAAAGGAAAATAATTATGTATATTTCATTCTTTGATAAAGAATTCGAGGGCATTTCTGGAAATAGGGCCCATAAACACCTTTACAAGTGGGATATATGGCCAAATAGTTAAATTTTAACTCAAGATTTAAAGAAGACTTTCTAGTACTAAATTGTTCAAGATAATGGAAAGAAGAATAATTAGTTTTGGCAATTATAAATTTTGGTGGGTTGATTGACAGTTTAGTTGGTTTAAATGATATTATTAAATATGTCTTGAAGGAACTTTTCTGGCTCAAAGACTGTTCATTTTCAGAGTTAGCATATTGATCTAATAACAATCATTGATGATAGATAGTAATTACTTTTATGATTTCAGTAGTCTTACTGTTACTCTGACCACTAGAATCTAAGCTCTGTCAGGGCAGAGATCTTGTGCCCAAGTACCAGTAAAAATCAATTTGTTCATTGTGTGACTTCCGTATTCTTCCAAGCAAATGACACATAACCTCTGATGGCTGATGGGAAGGAGCTCAAATGATCTATAATTATCCACATAGTTCTAAGTAATCGGTCTATTTTAAGAAAATGAGTCTCAGGTCCAAAGACAAGTTTTAGGGAAACAATTTTGGTTTTACATAAGAAGGAATTTTATAACTCTTTTGGCTGCTCAAAAATAGAATGGGCTGTCTTGTCAGACAGTGACAGTACCTACAATTAGCAGAAGTGCTCCTTCAGACACAGACACATACCTATTGAGGATCTGTGGGTGGGATCCTCTATTAGCTAGGAAATTAATCTTATTGACTTCTCAAATTTTTTCTTATTCCAAAATAGATACTGTCTACAACTTCTTAAAATCACTGCTTCCACTCTGCTTACATGCCAGAAGTGCCTTTATAACCTTGATGGCTGCTTATATTCAGGGACTGTTCTGGGAGTGGAATCATGTACTATTTATCTTTTGGTGACTGACTGATTTCATTCAGCATGATACCCTTAAGCTTCACCCATGTTGTAATGTGTGTCAGGATTTCCTTGACTTCTAAGGCAGAATGATAGACCACAGGACTACAGATGTACATACTATATTATCTGTTCATCTGTTGGTGAGCAGTTGGGTTACCTCCACACTTTGGTTATTGTGAATAATAGTGCAGGTTCCATACATTCGTTTGAGACCTTACTGAATATGGTTTTTGGATATACATTCAGAAGTGTGATTGCTGGATCCTGGGGTGATTTATATCATAATCCTGCTTTTTTAATTTATTGAGAAACTACCATCATGTTTTCCACAATGGCTGCTCCATTTTACATTCACTCTGGCAGTGGGCAAAGTTCCAATTTTACCACATCCTTGTCAGAAGTTTTTATGGCCTATTCTTTGATTGTAGTAATCCTGATTGATATTAGATGATATCTTATTGCCTTTGGTTTGTATTTCCGTAATGATTAATGATCTAGACATTAATAGATACCTTTTCATGTGCTTAGTGGCCATTTGTACATTTTCTTTGGAGAACAGTGCATTTGAAGGCTCTGCTCAGTTTTAGATTATTTACTTTCTGTTACTGATTTGTAGGAGTTCTTTATGCTGTCTGGATCTGGGTATTAATTTAATGTTAGATATACATGACTTGCAAATATTTTCATCCATTCCAGAAGTTACTTTTTCCATATAATGATTATGTCCTTTGATGCATAAGTTTGAAACATTTTTCAATATAATCTAATTTGCTTATTTTATACTTTAGTTGTCTGTGATTTTAGTGTCATTTCTAATAAATAATCCCACATCCAAAGTTATAAAACTTTTCTCTTATGTTTTCCTTTAAGAATTTTATAGTATAAATTCTTACATTTAGATCTTTGATCCACTTTGATTTGATTTTTGTATGTATTAGGCAAGTACCCAATATAATTCTTTTACATGTGGATAACCATTTTTCACAGCACCATTTGTTGAAAAGATTGTCTTTTCCCCTTCAAATATCCTTGGTACCCTTGTTAACAATTATTTGACTGTGTACTTGAGGATGTGTTTCTGATCTCACCTATTCTATTCCATTGACTTGAAAGTCTGTCTTGTGCTAATGCCATTTGGTTTTGATTCATATAGCTTTGTAATGAGCTTTGAAGTCAGAAAGTGTGAAACCTCCAATTTGCACCTTTCAAAAATTATTTTAGCTATTTGGCATCCTTTATAATTCCACATCAATTTTAGGGTGGGTTTTTCTGCTTTTGCAAAAGGTCCCATTAGGGTTTTGCTAGGGATTGCGTTGTGGTTATAGATTGCTTCGGGTAATCCATAAACATAGGATACCTTTTCCTTTATTTGTGCCTTTTAGAATTTCAGTAATGTTTTATAGTTTTCAGTGTATAAATGTTTGCTTCCTTGATTAATTCCTAAATATTTTACTTGTTGTTATTATAATGGAACTTTCATCTTAAATTTCTTTCTTGAATTGTTTATTGTCCTATATTGAGATAAAACTGATTTTTTGTGACTTCTTTGTACTCTACCATTTTGCTAAATTTATCCTAATTTTATCTTTCATTGGACTCACTTGAGGTTTTTGTATACAAAATTATGTCATCATCAAAGCCAAAAGATACAATTTTATTTCTCTTCTTCCCATTTGAATGCCTTCTTTTTTTCTTGTCTACTTGCCATGTTTGGTACTTCCAGTATTATGTTGATTAGAGATATAAGAGTGGATGTCCTTGTCCTACCATGATCTCAGAGAAAAAGCTTTCAATCTTTTATCACTTAGTATGATATTTACTGTGGGCTTTTCATGTATGAATTTTACAATATTGAGGTAATTTCCTTGTTTGTTGTGTACATTCTCTTAATTTTTAAAATTAAAACCTTTGCATTTTCCCAAGCATCATTATTAGGAAACCACAATAAAAATGGACCTGGATGTGATATCTGTAAGTCACTGATGCCAGTTGACAGAGCTTCTAGGACCTTCTAGGCAGAATAGAGAGTCATTTATTGAAGGCCATGGTTGGCGATGATACACATACTTGCCGCGTGACCATGCAGCACATCTCGGTGTAGAAGTGTAGTAACGATGGTGATGGATACTAAGATGATATGAAAAAAGTCACAGGGTGTATTACCTATTTTCTGTCATCATATTTACCTCTTCTATAAAATAAATTTATTTGCTATTGTTAGTTGTAGAAGCAGTGAATGTTTGTCTTACTTAGAAAGATATCTGGACATGTTATTGACCTCATTCTTTTTCTAATCCAGCACAATCTTCTTGAGATAATCATTGTTAATAGCTGAGTACATATATTTTAAAATCTTTCTCCATCAACTAAGTAAATATAATTGTTCATATACTGATCCTCTATTTTTGTCTAAATAGATTGATTTTTTTTAACATTACTCTGCAATTTGTCTTTCTGTAGTCTTGTACATCCCTATAGACTGATAAAAACAGATCTAGCCAGGGTGTATTTTCTAATATCCTATGCTTATGTATTTATTTATTTGATTTCCCCCCTCTCACTTCACTTATTTCCCTGTCATTATCCTAGGTAGCCTGTGTTAATTGGTATGTGTCCTCCTGTGCTTTCTTCCATGCTCAGATAACCACATATGCATGTAGAAACACGTAAGGAGTTGAGGACAAGTGACTACTTTATTCAGTTGTGTATTAAAACATGCTTTTCAGTGTCTTAGTTTTCTGCTTCCACACAATTCCATAGAAATTCCTTCAGTTCAAGGTATATGGCTATAATCCAACAACAGCTGCACAATACACTACCGTATGGATCCATCACCAATTATTCTGCTGTTACTATATTAATAAGCATCCATTTTGTTTATTTTTTCCCTTTAGGAATAGTGGTACCGTAAAGATGTCTTTGTACATTTTTTTTTTTTTTTGTGGTGGCATTTTAAAGAAAATGTTACAGCCTTTGGAATCTTCATCGAAGTTTTTCTTTAGGAATAAATGTTCTCCAGATTGCTTCTAAAATTTTTATAGCAATTGCCACTAGTAGTTTATGAGAGTGTCCTTTTCTGACATCCCTGTCAGCAATAAGTCCTCATCCTTTTATGAATTTTGCTACTCTGCTTACAGAGGTTGAGTTTGAACATCTTTCCATATGCTTGATCTGAGTGTCAGCTTTTTGGGGAAGTAATTATTTCTTTTATGTTTTCTAGTAGGTGGTTTTCCTTCCCAGTTTCCTTAATAAGACAGCTATATATTATCAATAGTAGCATCTTATTTAAGATTTTTTTACAGATATTTCCGAAAATCTATTATTTCTGTTTCATGCTTAGGATGTTTCACTCTTAGAGAAGTTTTTCATTTTCATAAAGCCAAATGTTCATCTTTCATTTCATGTTTCTACATAGTTTGGAGTTCTATTTGCATACTCCTTAGATTGTACACATGGTATTCCTCCATGATCTTCTTTTAAAGCCTATTGGTTTATTTTTATTTTTATTTTTTAAAAAATAAAAGCACAAAAACATGTTAACAAACAGACACAAATTAGCATAAAAATAGCACAATCAAAACTGATTTACAGACAAGGTGACATGGACTCAACAGTGGTTGTTGCTTATTGGTTTATTTTTTACATCTAATTCGTCATTTATTTTTATATATGTTACAAGAAAAGGAACCAAGTTAATTTTGTTCCAGACGGACAGCTAAGGTGCCAGCACCATTAATCCAAGTCCAAAACAATACCGAAGGGGAATCAGACACTCCCCTTGTCAGTCATTAAAGCACAGTCCTGTGTGACAGCTGCTATGATGAAATCACTGTGACAGCCAAACGCAGCAGGCCCATTCACATATTTAACCAATTGAAGGTTGAAAATATTTGAAAAATAATCACATATGTATGATCAAGTATAGACCTTTTTCTTGTTTATTCACTAAAGATACAGTACAGCTGTTTACCTATCACTTGCACTAGAGTAGATATTGTAAGTGCTCTAGAGATAAAGTGTACAAGATGATGTGTAGGTTCTATGCAAATACTGAAGCATTTCTTATAAGGGACTTGCATATCTGCAGACTCTGGTGTCTGCAAGGGGACCTGGAACCAATCCCCATGGAAACTGAGGATACTGTTCATGCATATTCATGCATACATCAGTGGGACAGAATGGAGATTCCAGTAATAAGTCCCAATACTGTGTAAGCAAAATTCTAATATATGATAACATACTACTTAAATTCTGTTGGAAATATTTCAGTGATATTTATTTTGTAAAATTTCACAGAGAAAAATTAGAATTTGCAGACCATGTTCATTTTCACTAACAAGACAGAAAATAATTTGTCATTTGCCAACAAGTTCCATAGAAAATGCAGAATTTTTGCTCAAGATACTCTCAGTGGCTCACATTGAGTCCTTTGTAGTGACTGACAGTTAAAGTGATTTCCTGGCTTCATATCATACATGTGGACAAGCCTAAATGAACTATGTCATATCTTAATTTCAAGTCACTGCAGATGACACAGTGAAAGTTTCCTTACCTATAAATAAACAAAAAGTGATCTTGTGTTAATTTCTCCACATTATTTCATGTACCCAGCAGGTAGATAGCATTCTAGCCAAATAGCTGGGCCGAGCTAGAAAGGAGGATGGATTTTTTCCTGTGTCACTCTGATGCAGTCACAGTGACCCTTGTGGGGTGTGACAAGTCCTGAGAGGGGATAGGAAGGGATCGTGGTTGGAAATGTTTGTGAAGTACAGCCATGAAGCAGAGGGAATTTTTTTTTCTTTTTTTATTTTAAAAGTAAAAGAACAAAAACACCAACAAAGAGACACACAGCAGCACAAGAACAATACAAAAACTGAACTACAGATAAAGTGGCAGGGGATCAACAATGGTTATGGTATTACATATTGATAACTTCAAAGTGTATGCTCAGGACAGTACAAATAGACATACAAGATTGATCAAACAATTAATCATCGATTGTTCCTTACATCAAAACGACATGAGACGATAGTGCAACCATGTCAGCCATCCTGCACATATATAGATACCTACACAGCTATCCTCCTCTTCCTTTTCTCCTTCCCTTCATCCCAATTGCTCGCTACTTTTGAGCAGTCTCCTTTCATATCTCCCAATTTATATTCTCACTTCCAGGTTCCTACACTAATGATACAATATACTGTTTGCACATGCACATCTGATTTACCTCACTTATAAGTATTGTGTCTAACCATGACCATTTGCCTATAAAAGCCTCCAGCGTGTCCTTCTTTATAGCTGAATAATATTCCATTGTGTAAAAATGCCACAGTTTTTTAATCCATTCCTCTGTGGATGGACATTTGGATTGCTTTCATGATTTAGCTATTACAAATTGTGGTGCTATAAACATGGGTGCACATATATCATGGTGATATGACATTTTCAGATCTTCTGGGAAAATACCCAGAAGGGGAATAGCTGTGTTGGCTGGGACCTCTAGACCTAGTTTGCCGAGGAATCTCCAAACCGATCTCCACAGTGCTTTCACCAGTCTGCATTCCCACCAACAGTGCAGGAGAGTTCCTATTTCTCCATAGCCTCGCCAGCATTTGCTATTGGATGATTTCTTGATGCTGGCCAGTCTTACTGGGGTGAGATGAAATCTCAATGTTGTTTTCATTTGCATTTCTCAAATGACTAACGATGTAGAACATTTTCGCATATATTTATTTGCCATTTGTATTTCTTTATCTGAGAAGTGTGTATTCATCTCAGATGCCAATTTCTGGGTTGGGTCTTTGAATTTGGACTGGTTCATGTTTTTTAATTCTTTGTATGTTCTAGGTGAAAGACCTTTGTCCGAGAAACAGCCAGTTAGGATTTTTTCCCAATCTGTGGGTTTTCTTTTTACTCTGCTGGTGATTTCTTTAGATGTGCAAAATCTTTTCAGTAAAATGAGGTCCCAGTTATTGATTCTTTGAAGTGTTTCCCTTGCAGTTTCATTTTTGGTAATGAACTCTCTGCCTACTCCTATGTCTTCAAGATTTTTACCTACTTTCTCTTCCAATAGCTTTAGTGTTTCTGTTTTAATATTGAGATCTGTGATCCATTTTGACGTGAGTTTGGTGCATGGTGATACACTTGGGTCTATTTTCATTCTTCGGCAAGTGGCAAGCCAGTTTTTCCAGCACCATTTATTGAAGAGGCTATCTTTATTCCAGTGAGTTTGTTTGGACCCTTTGTCAAATATTAGGTGGCTGAGTGTGTTTGTGGATGTGTCTGTATCTTCCAGTCTGTTCCATTGATCCTCAGGTCTGTTTTTGAGCCAGTACCAGGTTGATTTTATTACAGTAGCTTTGTAGTATAATTTCAGGTCAGGGATTGTGATTCCACCTGACTTGTCCGTGTGGCCCAGAATTGCTTTTGCTGTTCTGGGTCTCTTCTGGTTCCAGATGAATTTAAGGAATGTTTTCTCTAGATCTTTGAGGTATGCTGATGGTAGCTTAATGGGAATTGCATCGAATCTTTACAACAGTTTTGGTAGTATGGCCATTTTCACAATGTTGGTTCTTCCTAACCATGATCAGGGAATGTTTTTCCATTTATTGAAATCCTCCTTGATCTCTTTTTTCACAGTACTGTAGTTTTCATTGAATAGGTCTTTACACTCTTTTGTTAGATTGATTCCTAAATATTTCAATTTCTTGGATGCTATTGTAAAAAGTATGGTTTCCTTAATTTCCCTCTCAGTCTGTTTGTTGTTTGTGTATAGGAATGCTATTGATTTTTGGGTGTTGACTTTGTATTCAGCTACTCTGCTGAATTTGTCGATTAATTGAAGGAGTCTTCTTGTGGAGTTCTTGGGATCTGCCATGTAAAGTATCTTGTCATCTGCAAATAGTGATAGTTTTACTTCTTCCTTTCCTATCCTTACTCCTTTTATTTCCCTCTCTTGTCTAATTGCTCTGGCTAATTCTTCCAGAACTATGTTGAATAGTAGTAGTGACATTGGACATCCTTGTCTTGTTCCTGAGTTTAAAGTGAAACCTTTCAGTTTTTGTCCGTTTATTATGATGTTGGCTGTTGGTTTGTCACAGATGGCTTTGATTAAATTGAGGTAGAGGCCATCTATTCCTATTTTTTGTAGGGTTTTTAACATGAATGCATGTTGGACTTCATTGAAAGCTTTTTCCGCATCTATTGAGATGATCATGTGGTTTTTGTCTTTGCCTCTATTGATGTGGTATATTACATTAATTGATTTGTGAATATAGAACCATCCCTGCAGTCCTGGAATAAATACAACCTGGTCATGGTGTATAATTTTCCTTATGATTCGCTGCATTCTATTTGCTAGTATTTTATTGAGTATCTTTGCATCTATGTTCTTTAGGGAGATTGGCCTATAGTTCTCTTTCTTGGTTGGGTCCTTCTCTGGTTTTGGTATTAGTGTAATACTTGCCTCCAGAAATTAGTGGGGGAGAATTGCTTCCTTTTAATTTCATTGAAGAGTTTGAGGAGTGTTGGCATCAAATCTTTGCTGAATGTTCTATAAAATTCTGCTGTGACTCCATCATGGCCTGGGCTTTTCTTTGTCAGTAAGGTTTTAATGACATTTTGAATCTCATTAATTGATATTGGGTTATTCAGGGTTTTTATATCTTCCTGGTTCAATTTTGGTAATTCGTACATTTCTTGGAATCTGTCGATTTCTTCTGGGTTTTCTATTCTATTGGAGTAAAGATTGTCCAAGTAGGTATTAATGATCTTTTGAATTTCTGTAGCAGCTGTAGTGATTTCATCCTTTTCATTCCTTATTGCATGAATTTGAGTTCTTTACTTTCTTTTTTTGATAAGATTGGCTAGAGGTTTATCAATTTTATTTACTCTTTCAAAAAATCAACTCTTTGATTCACTTATCTTTTGTAGAATTTTCTTCATCTTAATTGCATTAATTTCTGCCCTAAGCTTTATAATCTCCTCCTTTCTTTGGGCTTTGGGCTTGACTTGTTCTTCTTGTTCTAAAAGTTTGAGGTGCAAAATTAAGCTATTTATTTGTTCTCTTTCTGTTTTTTTTATGTGTGAGTTCATCACTATAAATTTCTCTCTGAGGACTGCTTTCATTGCATCCCACAGATTCCGGTAGGTTGTATTTGCATTTTCATGTGTTTGTAGGTATTGTTTAATTTCTTCTTTAGTTTCTTCTGTGACCCATTGGTTATTTAGGAGGTTGTTGTCTAACTTCCAAGTGTTTATGGAGTTTTTGGAATTCCCTTTGTCATTAATTTCCAATCTCATTGCACTGTGGTCGGATAATATGCATGGGTTAATTTCAATCCTTTTGCATTTAGGTAGGTATGTTTTATATGCTAGAATGTGGCCTATTTTAGAGAAAGTCCCATGTGCAACTGAGAAAAATGTGTATTCTGTTGTTGTGGGGGGGGAACACTCTGTAAATATCTACTAAGTCCATTTGTTCGCACATTTGGTTCATGTCTGTTATATCTTTGCTGAGTTTTAGTCCATTTTTCCTGTCTCTTTGCATCAAAGGGGTGTTTGGGTCCCCTATTACAATAGTGTTATTGTTTATTTGGTTTTTTATGTCCGTTAATATTTGCCTTACATAGTTTGCTGCTGCAATACTTGATGCATACATGGTTAGGATTGTTATCTCTTCCTCTTGCAGTTTTCCCCTAACTAGTATGTAATAGCCTTCTTTGTCCCTTTTGATTGTTTTCAGTTTTAAGTTTACATTGTCTGCAAACATAACAGCTACCCCTGCTTTTTTCTGGGAACCTGTTGCATGGAGGATTGTTTTCCAACCTTTGACTTTCAGTCTGTGGATTTACTTTTGAATAAAGTGTGTTTCCTGTGTACAGCATACTGTGGGATTGTGTCTCTTAATCCCCTCTGCCAGTCTGTTTCTTTCGACTAGTGAATTGAGGCCATTTACATTGATGATTATAACTGTTTTTTTTTTTTATTTTATTTTAAAGACAAAAGATTGGAGATATATGAACCAGAAAAGCCATAAACAATACATAAAATACAAAGTTATATACAATATAGTAGGGAATTTGCACTGGATGTTGTATTACATAGTTATCTTCGAATTAGTTAACACAAAAACATTAAAGGAAATACCAAATTATAGAGAAGATAGAAGAGAATTTGCACTGGATGCTGTATAATATAAAGTTATCTTCACTTCTGTTAATACAAAAACGATTGAGGAAATACAGAATTATAGAGAACATAGAAGGGAATTAGCTCTGGATGCTGTCCTACATAATGTTACCTTCACCTTTGTTACTCAGTTACACAGATGATGGCCCATTTGATCATTCAATTTTCTCCTCCCTCATCTCTGTTGCCCTACCACTCAATCAGTCATCTTCCCTGTGATAATAACTGTACTCCTGGGTTTATCTCTATCCTTGGACTCTCGCCTTGGGAAGAGATATAGCTGCCTCAGACTATACTATAACATACATGGGTGTGTACAAACTGCCATGGTTGGAGGTGGGAAGGCACATATGCTCACAGCGGACTGCCCGGCTCCACCCTGTCATCGTGCTATGGGTGGGGGCGCGTCCAGTCCATGAGGTTCCCTGAGCGGGGCCCTCAGTGGAGCAGCCACTGGGCCCACTGTGGAGCAGCAGAGGAGCAGCCGCGGGTCCCTCAGCGGAGCAGCCATGGGGCCCAGAGCGGGGTAGCCGTGGGGCTCACAGCAGCGCAGCTGTGGGGCCCACATTGGGGCAGCCGCGGGGCCCACTGCGGAGCAGCCACAGGGTCCACTGCGGAGTAGCTGCGGGGCACACACCGCCATCGGGGTGCCCTCTGTGACCCTTTTGACTCTGTCCCGTTGCCTTGATGCCAGAGGCCCTTTCTCCTCCTCCAACCTCCTCCTGATCTCCAGCATTACCATTCCCCACCCCTTGCAGCTGGGCAATGGGTCTCCGAAGCTGAAGCTGCAAATGCCGAAACGAGGGCATGGGCCAAGGGTGTGCCCGGAGCGGTGACTTGTTCCCTCTCCGTCTTGTCTCCCTCTGACTGCGCCATGGCAGATCTGCGATCCCCTCCTCCAGAGGAGGTTCTGCTTAGACCTTCCGAGGGTTTCAGTTCCCATCCCAGATCCCTCTCGAGTTCAGGACATCCACCTCCTTCCTCTCTGTCCTTCACATGTTGCCACACTGCTATGTCTGAGTGGTATTCCTCCGGGAGGTTCTCTCTCTGCTGCCTACCCGGTTTCCATGGGTTCATATAAGGTTCATATATGCAAGCAGTAGGGAGACACTCTTGTTGCTCGTATTAGTAGTTTGGGGTGAGTCCTGAAGCCTGTGGACTCGTCCCATTGCTGTCAGGAACAGGTGGTGATTGCGCAGGCCGCCGAAGCTCAAGGTGCTCACAGAGGGCGTTCAGGGTGAGAGCCGAAGCCCAGTAACTCAGTTCATGCTTCCTGCTTGATGCTGGAGTGAGAAGGGCGTGGTGTCGTGTGAGCCACCTCCATCT
>PVLD010019869.1:0-35235 GCA_004027595.1 Dinomys branickii
GTTTCACTTCCTATCTCAGATCCCTCCCGAGTTCAGGATATCCACCTCCCTCCTCTCTGTCCTTCACATGTTGCTATATTGCCGTGTCTGAGTGGCATTCCTCCGGGAGGTTCTCTCTCCGCTGCCCACCCGGTCACCATGGGTTCATACAACGTTCATATATGCAAGCAGTATGGAGACACTCTTGTTGCTCGCATCAATAGTCTGGAATCACCCAAATTTAAAGGAGGAAGGCTTTATTTGGCTCAGAGTTTGTGGAGGTTTCGGTCCATAATTGGCTCGCTCCAAGGCAGGGTGGCTTGGCAGAGGAGCATCACAGATGAAAACAGCTCATGGCGAGCAGACTATAGCAAAGTGACAAGGGAGAGGAGAGACTTTTCCCATCACGTATACTGTATGTGGGCTACTTGCCCTAGAGTGAGAGTAGCACTCATACCCCAAATCCCAGCATGGGACCATGAATCAATCCCACACTCTAGACTCAGCCGCCTGTGGAACCTGTCTCCCTGGCCATATGTGAGCAGAAGGAAAAGAAATATGTAATCATTTAAGCAGGACAGATTTTATAACTTAGTATAACTCTATTAGAATTAAATTACAAAGTTTACACTGGAACAATCAATTTTAAAAGGTTCTTTAGAAATATAGGGTTAAACAACAGGGGAACGGGTAAAACTCCTTAATTTTAGAGACTCAAAAAAGGAGGAGCAGAGCAAGATATCATTTTACTTGTTTTGTAATTGCAGCATTCTTTAAAAACATGTATTAACTGGCTAACTATAAAATGTGTAACGAGCAAAAGAAATCAAGAGCACGTATATTTCCATACAGACATAAATATATATAGACAGATGTAAGAAAACAATTTAGAGCCCAGGCATGAGAAAAAGTATCATACAAAATAAGGCATGTGAATATAGTAACATTATCAAATTCACTGATAAATTACATATCAAGTGGTTTTTTTTCCACCAAATTGACAATAATTCTTTGAATGCATCTTGTCATAATCTTGAAATTTTCATCTGGTCCCTCACATATATAAACATACATAGTTTAATCCTGGAATATGATCACCATATATGAAAAGATGTACCGCTGATACCTCCATTTTAAGGAAAAGTTGGCTTCCCGCTCCTGGGCGTGCAGACGGCAGATGGTGTCTAGCCATCAGCTTCTTCAGGGTCTGTGTCCGCTACACAAGGCCAGCGCGGCCGATGCCACAGCCCTCCGGAGAGGCAGAGTTTGAAAGGGCAGGCCATTTCAGCCAGCTGTGGGCAGTGCCGTGGGGACCTGGCCACGGCTTTGTCAGCTTGTCCTTCTGCTCACATTTTCATAGCTATCAACGGGACTTAGATGGTATGTGGCCCAAAGCAAGTTATTGTTGTTAGGCTCTTGACTACATGAACAACTCACATTTAAAAATATGATCTGATGTGAGTAAAGTGATTTATCAATACAACTTCAGAATAAGGAAGTACCTGTATATGTGTTTATTACCCATTAGTTTTAACTCTTCCTAATTAGGCCTGGGATCATCTCTTGGTTCTCTACTCTCAACTTGCATTCCTGGACAATTTCTTTTATCTAGCCACAGGAAAAGCAATGTTGTTATTATTCCATGTGACAATTAACACTGCCAGGTAAAATTCACTATATTAAGCAATGTCCAGGAGATTAGTTGAGGACACTCCTGGGCACGTGTGGGTGGGTCATATAGGCGTGACCTCGGGTCCGACATGTGATCCTTCTCCCATCGCTCTCTGGCACTGTCCTCCTGCTCACACCCTGGTCTCCAGGCGCTGAGCAGCTTTGCTCCATCACATCCTTCCAGCAGAGGTGGTGGCAGGAAAGCTGATGCAGAAAATCGGGCTCAATGCTATCATTATGCTTGGTCCTGTAATTTAGAGGCCTTTCAAAAAGGAGGCATTTGGAAAAGTTTAGAGAAGGGGAACAGAAAGGCCCTACAATGTAGGCTGAAGGGTGATTCTTGTCAGGATTCAGAAAACCAGAATACAGATAGAAATGCACAGTAAAGTCCAGGCTCAGGAAGTTTCAGTTGAAAGGACTCTATTGGCAAGTAGACTAGATGCCAACTGTGTTGCAATCCAGTAGAAAATCTGTCTACTTTTTAAACACTTCCTGAGACTTTGCAAGGGACTGAGGTTCAGGTAATGAAATGACAAAGGTCCAGCAGTCAGGCATGGATACTGCTAGCTGCACTTAGTCAGATTTTTAGTGAGACCTTAAGGAAAAATGCAGAGTAAAATTATTTTAAGAGTTCAAATTTTGGGCTAGAAGGAATTGTGTGTAAAGTGGGGACAAAAGAGATGAGGTAAAGGGACAGTATCTCAGGGCGCAGCAGGGCCCCACCACCAAAGGCAGACTGAGGAGTACAAAGCTGCAAACCTTGGGCATGAGAAGAAAGCTCATGGGATGCTGGTACAGGAGGGCCTCCCAGGGAAGCTGCTGTCTGTGCACCCTTCCCCTGTGCTTAGCCATCCAAACACTCAGCAGCCACTACAGCCATGGTCCAAGACAGCCTGGCTACTGCTCCGGCTGGCGGCCAACTTTGGTGTCCCCCACATGGTACTGGTTTCACCAACATACAAAATGCAAGAGCTGTGGATTCAAGAAGTTTCACTCAGATTTCAAAGGCCAGGCAAGGGGCCCCTGAGAGGGCAATGCACAAAACATGGGGAATGGGGGCTGGGGATATAGCTCAGTGGAATAAGCGCTTGCCTAGCAAGCGCAGGGTCCTGAGTTCGATCCCCGGTACCGCAAAAAAAAAAAAAAAAAAAAAAAACATGGGGAATGAAGTGGAGGCATGGTAGAGACTCCAGGAATTTGGAGACAAAAGTATCAAATATTTGCCAAGGAAAGTTTCAGCCCGAGACCAAGACTGTAGCAAGCTCAACACATAGTCCATATGGTCCACAAGAAGCAAAGTTATAAGTAGGGGGCACCTTAAGTCCCCACACAATCTACCACTGTGTGTCCCACTGCCAAATATAGGAGGACTATATGACTTAATTTTTGTCAAAATGGCTTTCAGTCTTGCTTTGGTGTGATTCTTTTCTCTCTGATTCTTCCCTTTCAGAATCTATATGATAATATGCCACTGTACTTTGGGATTCTGGAATTCTTTTATATACTATATGATAGTATGCCACTGTACTTTGGGATTCTGGAATTTTTTTATGGAGCTTCAAACCTAAGAGTTCCCCTTGTATCTCAGAAGAGACTTGGACCTTGTCTTCTGAAAAATATTGGAAACGTTGAGACTATGGGGAATAAATTATTGTGTTTCCAGCTGTATGTGAGTACTTCTATTATGTTATATGAAATTAAGAAATTACTATTGTCTTTGCTTGGAGATTAAGTATGGCTTAAAGAGATATGCTTGGGTATAAAGCTGACAAGGGGTGGATTGTGATCCTTAATCCCGATGTATCCATTTCACTGGATTAAGAAATGCCTAGCAGATTAGTAAAGCATGTTCTTGGGTGTATCGGGGTGGGTCATGAAGTTATGAGCTCTATTGCTACATATTTTCCCTGGTCCTTTCCTCTCTGCCACTGTTTCCTTGCCCTGCTTTCTGATTATCATGAACTACATGGCTTTGCTCCACCACTGACTTCCCTCCTGAGATAGCTTCCCTGGACCTCACAGACCATGTACTGAATCCCCTCAAACTATGTGCTAACTTAAACCTTTTCTTCTATAAAGTGTGGGTGCCAGGTATTGTGACTCAGTGACAGGAAAAGTAACACACTCCCAATGCTATAGACCGTCAGCACTTGTTTGTATTCAATCAGATGGAGATTCTGGGTGCTGCAGGTCCCTGACCTCATTTATTTACTGATGCTCACACTATTGCTCATGAGACTGCATCTTCTGTCATGGACTCTGGCTTCCAGGGATACCCTAAAATACACTGCCATCTCGCTGATGGTGACTGTGCAAGCCCTGGCCAGATCAGGCAAAAGCATGAAAACATTATAAGTAATGTATTTTACAGTCATTCTGACATGACCATTTATAGTAGTAATACATAAGCCTAAAACAATACATTTTCAATTGTGACTACTGCTGAATGCTGTAAGCTATAATCTGCACTGTTAAATCCCTGATTTACAAATGAGTTCCATTCCAGAATTGTTTGTAGGTCAGATTCCCTTGCATCTGACAAAGTGAGTTCTACACAGTACACTTGTGAAAGTTTACCACTCGATTACTCAAAAGTCAGGGCCTTAACTGCACATTTGTAAAATGTTGGTATAGGCTGGATCAAAAATGTCCCCCAAAGGCTCACGTGTCCAGAGGTTGGGCTTTTGGAATGTGCTAGATTTGGGGTGCTAAATTTATCAATGGATAACTTCACTGATGAGGTAATAGCTCATTGGTCTTACTGGGTAGCAAAGCCTAATTGGATGAGGCAGTGCATTGATTACCTTTCTCTTGTTGCTGGGACAAAATACCCAACACCCAAGGTTCAAAGGGGAAAGCCTTATTTAGCTCAGTTTGTATAGGTTTCAGTACATAATTGGCTGGCTGCAAGGCAGGGTGGGACACGGCAGAGGGGCAACAGCAGAAGACAGCAAAAACAACAAGAGCAAAGTGGGGAGACAAGCCTCTTTCTCCCCCTTTTACTTTATCCAGCCTGCTGGGATTAGAGGGTGCCAATCCAAGCAGTGGATGGATCCAGCCATCATTCACCCTTAATCCCAGCACCCTTAGTCTTAGCATTGAACCATGAAATAATCACATAGATAGGCTGATTCCTGAATCATCCACTATCTCAAGTGACTGAAAAAGTCACTCAAGATTAGCAAATCAGCACACTTCCAGCAGGCCAACCCTGCTTGGTCCTGAGGAAGGATTACACCAGTTAGCAGGAACAATCCATTGATCAGGCTCCACCTTGGAGCCAAGGCCCAGATATTCAGTTTGTAAAAACACCACAGACACACATCCAGGTGTCCCTCAGGATATTTGGTTGCATCTATATACAGGATAAAGGATCAGAAAGGACTCTAAAAAGAATATGTGGAACTGGTGCATCCTGTCAAGCATCACCTCTGACAGATGACACTGCCAGCCTCAGACATTCCTAGATAGGAAAGGAGGATTAACTATTCAAATGACCTGAGTTGAGGCTCAGCTCAAGTCTAAATGTTGTGCTGCCTATTGATCCTTAATAAGCACACTTGAAACCCATTCAAGTGACTTATTCAAGAGGAACCTGTGTGGCAACAATTCCTTTGAGAAGTTAGATACACTTTTAAGAATAAGAGTCAACACAATATTAATTTCTGAGGGCTGGTATAATGAAGCACAACAATTGAGTGAAGTCTTGAACTAAGACATGAGCAGCATCTGTATCTTCTGAAGCCTCTGAAGGACAAAACATCCGACTGTCTCCTAATTTCTGGTTGCAGACAGTCCTACTTAGTCCTCGGCTTGTGATAACAGAACTCCAATCTCTACTCCCACTCATAAATAGCACCCTCCACACGTATATGTCATCTGTGTCTGCGTCTCTTCTCTGCATATGAGAGCACCTGCCATTTCAGATCGGGCACCATGATAATGTATTATAATCTTAACTTGATTATACCTGCAAAAATTTTATTTCCTAAAACGATCATATTTACAAGGCTTCAGCATATGTTTTGGAGGCATTCAGTTCAATCCAAATGAACATTATACTATGAAAATTCATTAGCTTCCATCTTATTTTTTTGTGTGGTTGTTATCAGAGAATTAAAGACAAAGACTTTCTGCATTAATAAAGAGGAATTGTTCCTAGGAGTAAATATTAACGTTTTTACGCAAAGTTTAATTATAGCTTCAGAAGAAAATGTTAAATCAATCAGAAAATATAAAGAGCTGAGTTAGCAAAAATTAAATGTGATATTTTCAATAACCTTTCATGAATGTTTTTAATGTAAAAAAATGGTACATGAATTCATTAATATGAACATCAACTTCACTGAAGCTTTTTTGTGTGTATACCAGGAAGCAAACTCAGGACTTTGTGCTTGCCAGGCAGCCCTTTGCCACTTAGCTATATCCTAGTTCTCATTGAAGCTTTTTATCACATTTTTACTTAGTGGGAAAAGTAACCAAATTATCTTTTAATGCTTTCCTTTTTTGCCTAGATCAATTTCTCAGTACCATGCTCACAGTTTACCCACAATGGGCAGATTTTTTCTTCTTTTTTTCTTTTTACCTTTGCTCTACTTTATAGTTGGATTTCTGTGGTCCATGTGTGATTGTCATCTTCTATTTGTAAATATGTCATTAATCTAGATTTTTGAACTGAGAATAGAGACTGTCTTTATTTTGGTAATTTTGCTACCTATAATTTTGCCTGACACATACTTATGGCTAAATCAATACTCTCGACTGAATGAAAAAATGTAAAATCTATGATTGAAAGGTCTATGACTGGTTTTAAATCAACATTTCTCTCAGTCATTCCTTACAAAGAATTCAAAGCATTCCAAATCATCCTCTTTAAAAGTAAAATATCTCTAAAGTCAGTTCAATTTTTAATTTAAAAAAAGTTACAAAGAAATTTGGGCTTCATTTTGTTATCAGCTTAGTAATGTGTGGGCACCTATTAAAAGAAAATGATTGGATCTCAGTGGTGAATTTTTCATTAAATCATTACTTAAACAGACATGAAGAACTAGATATGAAGTTCCATAGTTGATGTGAATTTGAGAGGAGAATTTCATGGGTGCCAGAAATGTAACTTGTCTTTCTCTGTACTAACTAAATTTTTCCAAGCATAATTTCCTAGGGTTCTCATTTCATGTCAACACTGGAGGTAGGATCACCAGAGAGCCTAAGTATCTTATGGCTTTACAGGCACAACTGAAACAATTCACTAATAATTTACTAAGTCTCTTCAGAAAACTCTGATGCCTGTCCCTCTGTTCTCTTTCAATTCAGTGTATCTCTTTCTGCTACCTTTTTATTTGTCATTCTTAGGAGCACAGAATCATTTGGCAAATATTACTCTATACTGGCAAACTGCAACTCTGTGGTGCTACCTTTCTGGACAAACAATACCCCGACTTCTCTTGTGAGGTCTTGTCATGTCTATGACCATAGTACTTTGGAGACAAGTTTCTTATGCTCCTGGACCTCTCAAAATTACCTGGAAGTAAAGAGTGGAACATTTCTTAACTGACACTTGCTCTGGTATATTTTAGCTATGTGGTGGGATTTTCTGCTCCTGCAATGACTTTTTTAATAAAAGAAGTAAGAAAGTTACCCTCCTTGCCCCCTTACTCTCTCTGCCTTTTTCCTGTCACTTAATGACAGTGAGGATACTAATCCTTCACCACATAAAAGTACAGAACCAAATTGCGTCCCCTAACATCAATATAATGGGAAAAAAGAAGTAACAAGGTTGTGAAAGTCCATTAATATTTCTATTTCTGAACCACATAACCTGTGCTTATGTCAGGAAACACAGCAGACCCATAAGTAGGTTCAGGAAACACCTCAGCTGAAATCAGCTGGACAAGGATGCTAGGGAAGGGTAGGGACCAGAGCACAGAGGAATTGGTTTTCATCCTTACATAACAGATGTCAATTTGAGGTATAGGCTGGAACATTAGATAGGTTTTCCTGGTCTAAAAGGAGAGTTGACTGACATTAGAAGGTAAATTGGAGTGAAGATTTATCACTAGGGGCTTCTGAGGACAAGGGAGACATCAGGAGTTACCAAAGCAAGTAATTTTTCCATTGATTCAGATAGCAGGATTTTTAAAAAATATAAACTACTTAAGAGTTTAAATATTTATTTAGTTATCTCATAATTGCATGTAAGTCATTTTTTGGAAAATAAATCCCATATCATTTGATATGTTGTTATGAAATTTTAAAAAATAAATCTACTTCTAGCTAATAAAATTTGGATGATTATTAAGAGGATTTAAAGGCCCTTAATGCTGATAAGTAAACTATTATAATTCACCACATTAAAACAGCTGTAGCATAGCATCTGTGATTAATCTAGAAAAATGTGTAGATTACTTATATTATCAAAATGATTATATCCATCACAGTAAAATAACTTAATGGGATTCCATTTTAGGAATGCATAATAATTAATTATCTAGGTTATTATAGCAATTAGCATAGATTTGTACCTTCACTATCATAAATAAGTCATAAATAAATTCAATGACATAAATTATTTTTATTTTAAATATGTGAGATTTGCAAAGTTAAAAATTATAATATACAGACATTGTGCTTTAATGAAGTAAACTATACTTTTAATGCAGTAAACTACAGCTTTAACTTTTTTTGTTATTTTTATAGTTCTATGGTTACCATATTTGTCCTAAAACTGCACTGGGAATGAGATATTTACTTAGGAACTGAGGCCAACTATGTACAGCACAGCATTATGAATGAATACTCAGCACCTATATCCTTAGCCCCCATGCATGCCACAGCCAACCAGAATGTGAGAAATAATCCCATGACTCCATCTAGATGAAATATACCGTACTTATCAAGGACTGTTCACCTTCAAAAATCAGAATCTTCATCATTCTTACAGGCTAGTATCACTTGAAACTCTCTTTTCTTTGACTTTTTGAAGCCATTCTGCCCAGACTGTCATACACACAGCACACTAACTCTATGCTATCTCTTCACTGTTCCTTTCTTCCTTACAGGTGCCCTCATTGTGTGCAGGTTCAATGCCTCTCCAACTAGCCATTTGCTTTGAGACTAAATATATAAGAAAAGACAGTCTGTAATAGGGAGAGTAAATTTCTTCCTCCCTCCCACCGCATATGTTTTGCTGTGGTCACTTCATATTCACAAAGGAAGTAGAAAGACGGTGTGAGTGATGCTGTGTGATCACTCACAGCACACAATGCCCAGTGCTCCTTATAGCTATTGCTCAATAGCATATGAAAAAGCTCTGATAGTTTACAGCACTCTCAAGGCTAGCCGAAAAGGAATAATCCCCTTTCACTTTTCCTGTGTCATAACTGTGAAGGTCATATGTTGAAGATACCTGTTCTGAAAAGGAAATGTCCTAAATCCCTAAGATTCCTTTCATAGCTAATTAAAGGGACCTCAGAAAAGCTATCCAAATAGTAAAACTTCCTTTGCCTATGTTTACATATAAAATTAACTTTCACTGTATAAGTCCCTGAAACTAGGATTGGCTAATGACATGTACAGGAGTGAAACACGTGAGAAAGAGATACAAAGAAACTTCTAGAATGGTTGTAGGTACCTATCTTTAAAGTAGTAGATTGACCTATGAAAGTATAGAATCAATTATCAACAGTGTGGGACCGTGTTAGCTTTGGAATGAGTCTTTGCAAATATAGCACATAGATAAGCATAGAGAATGTGTATGGTAAGTTCTTTAGAAAAGAGAAACTTTTTAAAAATTACTTGTCAAGGACAAAAAGACAAACAACTAGATAACAAAGCTTACCAAGAAAAGATAAAATAAATATACATATATGATAGTGGAGAAGAAGGTCACCAAATAGATAGCATTAAACCAAGAACATTACAAGGAGTTAGCTGGCAGTGGTTCACCTAGACTTGATTATAACCTCAGCAGATCCAGGCACATACTGAGATCTGTGGAGAACTACCCTTGCTGAAATATTAACACTGTGGAACAAAAGAGAGCTGGGGATAGGGAGTACCATTAAGAGCAGGTTGAGGGTTTTCCAGTCTTGATGGGAAGAGCAGAGGTAGTTACAAAGACTACATTTGAGTGTTGACAGTCTCTTTAAAAGGAATGGATAATCAAAACTTTGAAGTTGCACAAGCCACAGGAAGCTGAAAGGACTGTACCATGTTCTGTCCAGTAGGAGAGGATGATGAAGGATACTTACTTTTGCAAAGTGCTGTTAGTGTTCCATAAAACTGCTTTGGACAAAACAGCACTGGGCCAGTTTATGCAGTTACACCATCTCTCTCCTATACAAAGGTATAATGAAAGCTCAATTTGCTTTCATCACAATGGCTGGTACTAACCTGCCAGTTCCTATAGAAATGTGATACAGCTATGTTAGTCAGCTTTCCATCACTTTGACAAAATACCTAGCTAAACACATAAGGAGGAAGACTTGTTTTGCTTTAGTTTCAGAGGTTTCTTTCCTTGAGTGCTTGGCTCTGTTGCCTTTGGGCCAGTGGCAGAAGAGTAACCATGAGGTGTGGGCATGGCGGAGAAACGGCTCACCGTATGGCATCCAGAAGGCAAAGAGACAGACAGGAAGGACTAAGAGTCCTACTGTCTCTTTAAAGGGCATACCCCCAATGACCTGACTTGCTGCCTCTATGCCTCCATGCCTCAGGCTGTGACCAAGCCTTTAATATATGTGCCTTTGGGGTCACATCCAAACCATAGCACAAAGAAGAATTAAACAACAGTTTAAAATCCTGTATCATTTCTCCAGTAATTATGAAGCAGATCCCTCATGTGGTCTCATACCTGATAGATTTAGTATTCTGCAGTTTGAGCACAGAGAACAATCTCTGTGAAACTACAATTTTACACGTGATGTGCATTTCACAGGTGAGAAAATCATGCCTACAAGAAGGTCAGTTATTCATACAAAAGCTCTAAAGCAGGTTCTTACACGAAGGGCACACTAAAATGTTTACACTTGTGGATCTAGTTTATTTTACTTAAACATATGGTCTCTAGTTGCATCCATTTACCTATAAAAGCCTCAAGTTTATCTTTCTTTATAGCTGAGTAATACTCCACTGTATAAAAATATCACATCTTTTGTATCCATTCCTCAGCTGATGGACATTTGGCTTGTTTCCAGGATTTAGCTATGACAAATTATGTTTATAGACATGGGTGCACATGTATCCCTATGGTATGATATTTTCAGTTCTTTTGGAAAAATACCCAGAGGGGTATAGAAAAATACCCAGAGGGGAATTGAATGGGACCCCTAATCATCATTTTTAAAGAAATCTCCACACTTATTTCTACCATGGTTATACTAGTCTACACCACCAACACTGGAGAGGTTTTCCTTTTTCCCCACAGCCCTTCCGGCATTTATTATTGGTTAATTCTTGACGATAGCCATTCTTTCTGGGATGAGACAGAATCTCAGTGTTGTTTTAATTTGCATTTCTCACATGACCCATGATGTTGAACGTTTTTTCAAATATGTATTTGCCATTGTATTTCTTAATCTGAGAAGTGTGAAAGGGAAAGGAACTACTCACCAGGAAAGAAAAACTGGGATAAAGGAAAGGAGAGAAAGAAGGATGGGGAAAATACACACACACGCACACACACACGCATACACACGACAGCTAAGATAATTATACTACTAATTTCTATTGATTTCAAACAGTTAATGCTTAATATTTTTGGCCAATTTTATATGCTTATATCTGTTAATCTGAACAGCTACTTTGAAGACAACAATATGCAATATAATAACCATTGCTGAATTCCTATTATCTTGTCTTTTTGAAATTCTTTATCATTTCTAAATTTTTTACTATTTTTATTGTTTTTAAAATAAAAAAAAAGACCTGAAGGAAACAGGTTACAGAGTCCAGGTAATGTAATTCACTGGAATCAACATTGGTGTACCCTGAGTTCTAACAAATATCTAAGTTAAATTGCTTACAGCTACATATATGCAGAATTAAATATATTCCATATCTATGATTATAATATAGCGTATATGTTTCAAGGAACTTAAAATTTGCAATACAATTTAAAATTCATCACATGCCTATGAGGTAACAACACGTACAGTATCATATGTGACATCATCTCTACATAAAATAAAATAATACATGAAATAGTGAAAGAAAATTTACAGAGTTCATTTAAATCTAGCTAAGCACTTCTGTTAAAGTCAACCTACAGGGCAGCTATACCCCTTTACTGTAGCTGAGTATTAAGATCCATAAAACTATACCAGAAAGCTTTTGTTACTATAGATGGGACAAAATCTCCAGGAGGTTTTGAAATGATGTGAAAAGATTAGAATTTCATTCTTTAGAATGAATCACAAGACAGATGGCTATATTTTTCAAGACCTCATCAAGTTAACAAGATAGTGTTTCTCATAATTTAATATCCTGATATTTTTGGTTTTGTTGAAAGAATAAGAAGTTAAATAATACACAATTCAGCATTTTATGGACTTCATATTATAGTAAAACTGACAACTAAAGACCACCTATTCTACCATCAAGTTTGATCAATTTTACATTCTTCTGTCTAATGATTTTGATTTTGTCTTCATTGTTGCTTTTATCAGTTTTTTAATTTTTAAAATAAAAATAAAAATAAAAGCAAATAAAAAAGAAATCGATTGCTAACACCTCAGTATTTCTGCTTAGAGCCCATCAGTATATAAAGATAGACAGATGAGTGCGTGGGTGGATAGATGGGTGGAGGGGGAGACACAAGAGCTCATTTCCTTTTCTTTCCTTTTTGTACTGACCTTAACTTCTAATAAGGCAGTAAAGAGTCTGCACAAAGATTTAATAAATGAGAGTGACTCCCTCAGAATGTTTATGGAACATGTTTATGATATTATAAATTATTTGCTCTAACTGGAAATATTTAAAGATTATATCACTATCAATAAGTCAAAGGGTGTGGGATGTCTCATTATTAGTCCTATCATTTAAACTACCAAATTAAAGAACAGAATGTAATGTATACTATTTCCATTTAGTAAAGCTTGAAGTATAAATCTTTTATTTCCAAAAAGGTCTTATTCTGGTCAGATTAGTAATTTACTTCTATGTCTAAAACTGTCTTCCCTTACAATGCTCTATTGATTCATGGGTGTTTACTTAGTGTAAAATAAAGACAGACAATAGTTAGAGCTAAAAAAAAAAAAAAAAAACCTACCTCCTAGAATCACCCAAGTTAGTGCCAAGGGATAGAAAACAGATGGCAGCAGAGACCCAGTGGGGAGAGCAAGTCATTTTGTCCAAAACTTAATCAACTCTCCAGCCAAATAGCACCAGAAATAAAGGAGAGCGTCAGGACGTTTAGTAACGCTGGAGGTCTGGCTAGTAGATTAAGAATATCTTAAAAAATAGTCAGAGGTGGGAAAGACCCTGTCTAAGGTCACCAGATTCCTGTCAAGGACTGTCTATACCAAGTAGGCTGAAATAAGATTAACATCTGCTGAGCACACACCATGCTCCAAGAATAATGGCACGTTACATTATGCACACCATTTCATTTAATCCTTAAGACATCCTAAGGAGTGTTTTCTTTTGCTTGTTTTCTCCAGAATGTAGCACAATGTCCTGTCAAATAAATACCTTGAGTGCCTGCTATTGGTGATTCCCTTTCTGCCACACAATGCCAAATAAAAGAGCAGGACCTACCAAATAAACACCAGTGCAAACACACTGAAGCCGCAGCTGGTACACTGGGGATATACTCTTACTTGGGGAACAGCAGACCAGCTGGCACTGTCTGATTATCAGGTAAGCCTGACACTGAGGAAAATTTGTACTGTGCAGTTGACACTTGTCTGGCCTCGTTCCTGTTCTTTCTGGTAACCACACCCAGGCTTTTTAA
Source organism: Dinomys branickii (assembly GCA_004027595.1). NCBI lineage: Eukaryota > Metazoa > Chordata > Mammalia > Rodentia > Dinomyidae > Dinomys > Dinomys branickii. The sequence goes on from PVLD010019869.1 coordinate 13,598, forward strand.
GGAATCTTCTCTTACTATCACCACCCTCTATTATCAGCCATGAATATAATCTGATACTATTCCCACCTCCTGTGTAGGTCTTGACAGTTTTCTGTCCATCCTGTGGCCACTTTCCCCAGCCACAGTTTTCAATGCTCAAATGACATTTAATGTATCCAGTCTATGAAACACAGATAACTATTCAGTATAATTGAACTGAATAGATAACTATTCAGTATTGCCTGAACTTGCAGGCACAGACTTTCCCATTCTTTTTCTTGAAGAACTAAGGAAAGCGATCCACCCTTATCCTCTACAGGACACTGTGAAAGAACGTGAAATCTAGTGCTTTAGCCATTCTGCTACCATGAAAGGATCCCTGGGAGACTGAGAATAATACTCACACAAAGGCAAAACAGTAAACAGTGAATTTTGGTACTAGGTGATATCTTTAAAATAGTAAATTTTGATCTGAAGCTGCTGCTGCTTTTGATCTTTTTCGGTTAACCCAATAATTTTCTTTTATCTTTTTATTAGTCACTGTTGTAACACTCTTACCATAAAACATCCCAGTGTGTACTGGTGGTAAGTTGGATCTAAGCTTACCACCAGTAAGTTCACATAGCTCAAGCAGTAGTCTCCAAAATGCTCATCAGGAACACCACTAAGTGTCAGTGCATGAACAGCTGGGATGAGGGTGGCCACTAATAAGAGGAGGGGTTTCTAATGACCAGAGGCTTGAGTGACTTTTCCAGATTGGTCGGTCCACAGGTAAAAAGGCATCGATTAAAGTTAAGTAGGTAACAATGTGTTTTTACTATAATGTCATGAAAATGTATCATCATATGCTTGGGATAAATTTATTAAGTTAAAGAATTTACATACATTATCATATAGTTTAAATCTTGCATGTACATATTTTTATAATTGGATGCCCAATGTTTACTTCAGCATGTATTCTAATAGAAGAAAATTAATTTCCTATAAATTAAAGGCTACAAAGCTAAGATATTTCCATATCACATGTATATATAAATATTTATTATTGTATTAAGAATTAAATATTTTCTTGTCTACTGTCTTTATTTCTTTAAAACAAGCAGCAGTAGTAAAAGAAAATTAACAGAACTAGATTGTAACTTAAATCTTTAAGTTCATTTATTCCCAAGAATATATTGTATGCATGTCATTAATACAGATAGGAAACATACAAAATAGTGTAAATACTGTAAATAATAAACAAATTAAAATGAAAATAAGTATAAAAAAGTTTATGTAAAAAATACTCATGGTTGTCTTTTTATAAAATAATAAAATGATTAAATTATTATATTAATATACCAGTATTAATCAGACACATTAAAAGGATGGGACAGCTAACACAGAGAGATAGATACGATGTTTTAACTGCATAAAGCAACTTTCAGAACAGTTTATAAAGTGATTGTGAGCTGGGCACAGTAGAGTACAAATGGAAAGGGGGCTTATAGAAGATTTTTTGAAAGGATAATAGTTATCTGGCATGTTAATAGTATTTATCTCGTGTTTGAAGTATGGAGCAAGAATATTATTCTAATAACAACATTAAGAGAATAAGGGGGGTTAGATTTTGAAAAAATGCACTTAATCATTTCCTGAAGATTTAGAAAGTCACCAAAAGTTGCATGTAATTATGTAATACCAATTTCTCTTGTATTTAAAACTGTCATTATCAATTCCTTAGCCTTAACCAAGTAAAAAATACTTTATATTTTACTATACTGCTGATAAACCAATATTATCAATACTAACATTAAAATTATGCAATCTTGCAAAATGTAAGAAAGACTTAAAACATACATTTGTATGGTAGAGTAACTCTTGTCAAGTAATGCTACACAGACATGGTACTTTCTCAGTACTCAAAATCTGCAGGGGGAAAGAGTCTAGGATCCCTCACATGTACCAAAATACATGGATGCTCAAATTCTTTATAACAAATAGTGCAATATTTGCATTTAACCTAGGTACATCCTTTTGTTTAAGTCATTTCTAGATGGCTTATAATGTCCAATAAAATGAAAATGCTATGGAAACTCTTGCTGCACTATATTGTTTCGAGAATAAGCAGAAGAAAAATGTCTGTACATGTTCAGTCCAACACAACCATCATAAACCTAACTGCATTTTCATGGTTAGGATTGTATTGTAGAAATTTATGCAATGTCTCCAAACAATTTAAAACATGATAAGAAATAAATCTTTAAAACCCTAAATATGTAAAGAAAATATAAACCTCATTTTCATGATAGCTATTAGATTAGATTTCATACATTTGATATTCCTTATCCATTCCTACAGCATAGTCTTTAAATCTCCATTATATATAATCTGTGCAATACAGGTGAAACTAAAGGTCACAGTTGTCAAATAGAAAGATCTACTTTTGTTTATACAAAACATTTGCTGCTTTAAATGATAATGAATACTGAAATGTCAATAATACAAATGATATTTTGAATATATGCCAGTGCTTAAATGCTCTTTGTTGAACTGAAATAAGTATTTGTCTAAGCTATGAAGCAAGTGTGAGAGGAAGAGACTGTAAGGCACGTGTTGCCATGGACAATCCCACAGAGGTGCGAAGTTTCTGCTTACGAGGAAACCTGTGTTACACGGCCAGGAGGGACAGCCTGACATCAGTGGAGCCTTTGCTCAGAGGAGCTGGCACATGGGTACACCTAAAGCACCTCTAAAGGCTGGTTTGCCTCACTGGCCTGTAGCCTGGAGCTTTTACACTGCTGCCCGTTACTCTGCTCGTTTTCTTTCTTAGGTCTTTCTAGAATGTATGACTGTGTTGTCCAGCAGCCCACCATTGTTTTAGTATTTTCAACTACTTTGACTTGGTTCAAACTTGAACTGGCTCCCTGAATCTTTGATCTTCAGTCACTATTTCCGTCTGATGTTCATCACTTCCTAACATACATTTTTGCTTACTTGCCCTTTAATGAAAACAGCTCTAATTTTCTTCATCATTACAATGAAAAAGCATTTTCACCCTTTTATTTCAATTTCTCAGCTGATGGTGTCTACTTTCAGGTTTTTAACCTATTCATTTATTTTATTTTAATAGTTCCCTATTTGTTTCTTAATGTTTCTCCCCAACTAAAATTTAAATATATCTTACATTCATATTACAACATTTTCTTTACGTAGCTTTAAACTCAAGTTTCCGTGTTTTACTGTTTAGCTGTCATTCACCAATTTCCCTGTACTGCCCATCTCAAAAGCGTTCTTGTCTGAGGATGCCTTATTCTTTAGGGTAGCACTGAGTGAGGAACAATTCCCTGTAAGTAAGTGGGAAGCCTTTGTCCCCAGCCTCCTCTTCATTGCTCCTCATGGTTCCCACAGGTGGGACCCCAGCCTTTCCTCAAAGATTTCTCCACAAAGGAAAAGTCAGTCTCCTCTTACGATATTGCTGTGACATTCTGGGTTGACTCAGAGCAGAAAGATGAAGAGTGGTGAGAAGCAAGGTAGTGGCTGTTTTACTTCACTGTGATGTAGTCTTTCCAGTTGACACTTTTCAGTGAATTTTGAGGTAATAGGGCAAAGCACATTTTTAATAAATGTAATGAAGCGCTTAAAAGAAAGCATTATGAACACAAGATAGTGAAGTATTGTGAACACAGAGAAGTGACCCAAAGGACCTTTCCCTTCTGAAGGAATCAGTGTCAAAACCCGTCAATATATTTCATGAACTTTACATGAACAAGCTGCCCTGGTGAACAAGTGACCATCCTGAAGTGATCTCAGCTCAGTCAGACACAGGAGAATCACACAGCTGAACCTACACAATTGTAAGAAATAATCTTATTTTTTGGTGTAAGGCACTGAGTTATGAAAAGATCCGGCTGCTGAAACAATGAGAGCACAGCGGGTAGGTGTACAGATTTGGAGAGGTTAGCGAGAACCAAATAAGGGAAGGTCAGATGAGCCTTGTAGAAGAGTTTCCGCTTTTTTGCCTTGGATAACAGGCACTCTATGAGCAACCTCAAAACGCGGTATTGCAGTCAGGCTCACCTGAGACAGATTTCAGGAACCAGGGATGCCGGCTCTCAGTCAAGCTGCTTCTAAGAGCAGCAGATGCTCTGCCAAGAAGCTATGATTTAAGGAAAAAGGCTGGCATACCCACATAATGTCTGCCTTCCTGGGATTTTAAGGGCGGGCATGTTAAGGTGTAGGTCTTTTTTTAATGAGTGACTGCTAAAATCATCAATATTATGATCTCCAATGAAGAGGCAGTTATAGCTTAATAACATTATAAACAATGTACTGTCACTGTAAGTTTTGATTTATTTTTGTCATTTTAGCTAATATTTATGTCATTTTATTCTATTTATTTACTAAATGTGCATTTCATCTTCTTTAAGTGCATTTTAATGATGTAGAATGTAAATGGATTGTTTTATTACTCTAGGTTGAAGTGAAATCATGACATTTCTCCACTTAAGTCCATTGAGGTAAATAAACCAAAAAAAATCTGTTTAAATTTTAAATTTAACATGACTGAACTGCTAGCCAATCCCCCAAAACTTTCAAATACTGTATAAGATACTGTCACCTTAAAGTACAAAATGCTCACCAAAAATATTATTTTTTTAACCATAATAACTTCCCATAAAAGCAATAAAACTTAGTGATTCAACTTAGACTTTCAAGTTATTTATTACTAAACAATCATGTATATATAGTAAGACAATTTATTTATACATCATAATGGCTCCTCAGGCTAGGAACAATACTTGTTTTATAGATGAAGAGATAAAAGTTAAATAAGTTGTCTAAGGTCCCAAGGTTCACATTAAAAAAAAGAGTTAAGTAGGTTAAATAACTAGCCCAAGGCCACAGGGTTAGTATATAGTATGCCTAGCTCTCACCAGCGTTTTTCATCTTAACCACTAATGTATCTTATTTCACTAAACCTATATGTTTTAATCATTTTAAATCACAATAATTACAAGAGCATAGGAAGCAAATAAATCAAGAAGAATGTACCAAGTATTCCAAAATCTCAGGCTCTTCACCAGCAAAATCAGCAAATAATAGCACCATGCTAAAGAATTTTTCATTAGAATTTAATGTCATTGTATGACAGAAACCTTGAACATTGTAATTATTTAAACTTCTCAGTAAATATGCATCATAGTAATTTTAGTAGTATGATCCAAAACTTAACAAAAAATGTTAGCTGATCTCTGAGGAAAAATTAATAAGCTATTTATTTATGCACTGCATTGTTATTTAGCTTACTGTTTCAAAGTTTCTACTTTTAGCTAAATGACTTTCAAGTAAACCCATAGAAAATAAATTCTAAAGTATGGGTCCTGGTATAAAAGGTACAATTTTTGAAATTAATTCAGCTTTTTAAGAAATCATTAATTACATAATGACAGGAAAGTTTCAAAGCTTGTCAGCAGCATCTAGAAGAATTGTTACAGATATGTTACCTTGGAGAGTTTTAATCTAGAATTTCATATTGAGGTCAGAAATGAATGGCTGATTTTTCTCCCCTGGAAGTACCTCTCCCTCTCTCCCAGAGTTACACATGTATTTGTACAGGAAAAGCCTTGTCTGTATCATAAACCATGTGTTTTATTACCCATAAACTACAGATGTAGTTTAAACAGACCCCCATCCTGATATTGCCCTGATGTGATTAGGAGCAACAGTTGTTAGGGAAGATAACAAAATATTTGCTTGGGCATATGTTATCTTCTTCTAAGGAAAATACCCAAAATGTATTCCCCAGTAATTACAAACTATTCTCTACTTTTGGGTGTTACACTGGACTTGTTTTGTCCTGTTTCCTTCAACCCCAACAAAAGGTATAAATAGCATCACTCCTCCTCTATCCATTCTTCATTGGCCCATAATCAGTAACTGCACTTCTAGACCATACTAACATAAGGCCATAGTGATCACATAAATAATCCTGTCTCTCTCACTCAGTAGATATACAACTACTGAGTGAAGTTGTATATATAGCTATTCTCATTTCAAAACCACTTACTATTTCTTACATGAAGCTCCAAGTTTTAGGAACGTGATTCCATCATACCCTTGGCTCTGACCAAATCAGTACGCTGCCTCCTCACTGGTGATTTGGCTGAATAAAGGAGATTTTAACTGCATTTTATCATTCCATACCCCATATACATACTATTCATATGTTAATGGTACCTGGAATGCCAAATTTTCCTTTCTACATATCCGTTAATTGAAACATACTAAACAGTAGAAAGCTATTGAAGAGCTTAAATGACAGATGATAGATTTGGGCAGAGTGAAGGAAAAATTAATTTTGGATATATGGGATCCACAGACTGAAATGATCTGTTGCACGTGACATGTACAGGGAAGGATGATGCCTGGAAGATTCACAGGTCAGTTTAGGTTATCCTATGGATGATCACGACACTAAAATGAGAAAAAGAAAGCGAAGGTGGACAGGAAAGAAATAGTGAAGAGAACTAAGGGTGCTTACAAACACACAAGTTAAAATGGTCTGCTTTATGAGGTACTCTAAATTAATGGTTATTGCCTTGGGATAATGTCAATAGTTTTAAATTAAAGTTGAATTCAGTGCATAAATATTGTTATGTATGTTGAGTGCATAAGTCTAATAAAAGTTTTATTACTTTCTATTAAATTATAAAAGCACTATTAATGGGAAAAAATTAATGATATAAAAACAACATGATAATATAACTCTAGTTATGCCAAAATAAGACATTTCCAGAATTGGTGTAACATTTAGACCTATGAGCGCAAGCACTGATGTTTACAGCCCATTCATCATATAATTGTGAATGGCAAGGGAAAATACAGGGGAAACTATTCCATAAACACTGTCTTTAAAAATGGATGAAAGATAATGTCTTGGCAAGTCTAAGTGAGGGACCCCATCCATCAAATAAAGGCAAAAATTGCTGGAACTACTGACTACTCATATTTTCCCTTGTCTTGTGACCTTTAATTATTTAAATAGGACTATGTGCATATGGGTGAATACAATGTAATTTGAAATGCTAATTGGTTAAAGAGAACTAGAGATGTATTGCTAGTTGTCCTAAACCAACTTCCTGTCATTCTTCACTGAAAACGTTAACTTTGCCTTGTACTTGCATTGCCCTTCCAATTACACAGTAGGCAGTAGGAAATACCAGTATATAATTAAAGAAGAAGATGGAATGAGAGGCGTTTTCTATATTTACCAGAATATTATTAATGGACTGTCCTAAAAAATTTTAATGCAAAAACTAAATGTCTGGTTTTTTCAAAAACTGAAACTATGTCCTACAGGAGACAAGCACAGTTTCATTTTTTACCAACCTTAGTTAATAGGTGGGATTTTTATGCACTGTTGGCACTACACATAATTGCTATATATAATTATAATATGCCCATTGATGCCTTCTTGTAGGTCACTGTGGTTATTACTATGGACCTAGATAATTAAAAGTGAATGAAAAATGATTATAGCCCCAGAAGGGCAACCGTCGGTCTCTCACTGAGTCTATGAAACATTGGAATAGAAAATGCTTTACGCATCATCTGTGACCAATGTAAAAATCTTTCCATAATGTCTGCTGCAGGTTCACTAAAAAACAAATCAGAACATCTTCTGGAAAATGACAGGTGCTCAAAAAACCATGCTAAACAAATGTAATGACAAAGAAAGATACATGCAAGGACACTAAACATAATCCGAAATAAATGGAAGATTTAATCAACTACGTAGATGATGTATTTATTCCTGGAACACACCCTAAAAAATAAATAGCTCTTTAATATTAATGCTTACATTTATTGTAAATGCAAGCACATCTTCCTTCTTAAAAGTTAATGACTTAAATATTACCATATCATTATTTAATGGAAGCTAACTGAATACGAATGCTTTAGTACTTTGATAGTAAATCACAAAACTGGTAGACCAGATCCTTACATTACATCAAACATTTAATTTTTTCTGTATACTACTTATAAATTATGATTACAAGTAATTTTAACTCCATGTAAATATCCTTCCAGGTAAAATTTTCTTAAAGTTTAAAAAAACTGTAAACTCTCTTTAATAATTGAAAATTTATATGCATAATTTAATATGTTTCTGGTTTGCTTTGGGTAGCAGTAAACATGATAATAATTACAAAACAATTTTATCTGATTATAAATATACATTTTAAAATACCAATAAATAACTGTAATTATTAAAAAGATATCTAATTTCAAAATTCACATTTAAAAATATCAATTGTAATTATCAATTGTAACAAAACAATAAAATGATTAAGCTTTTGTGGACCTATGTTAATGCCCATTTTTTAATCCTAAAAGCTACTTAGCCATTTGATGGCCAGAGTCTGTTTTGGTAAAAATTCATGGAACACTGCAACATGGACCTAAGAACATCAGGCAGCATACACAGCTGTGCTCTCGCTTCCAGGGCTCCGCGTTTGCGGTTCGCTCTGACCTTTATTTTCTTTCTTCTTTGCATACCCCACTTCTTCACATGCTTCAGCTGTTCAGTACATGCACTCTCTCAGAAAAGCCCAGGCCACTCTCTTTAATTCTATACTAAGTGTCCCTCTGTCCTTCTTCACATGTCTCTTCAGAATTTATGGCCATCGAACGTAATAACTACGCCATTTGTGTGTGTTCATTATTGCCCCAACTAAAAGTGAGCTCTTTGGGATAGATTTTTCTCTAGTTAGTTAATTGCTCAGAACAGCACCTTAGTACTACTCAAGAAATTTTTGTTTATGCATGAGTGAATGTGAAAGTCTTTTTAAAGATTTTATATATATATAAAACACCACAAGAATATAAAGCATCAGTGCGGGGTATAAAAGCTTAATAAAGCCTGGGGAATTTTCCAAGCAAAGATGACTCAAGGGTCCATGCTACTTTCATCACATGGCTTAGAGCTTTCAAAGTCCCTTGATTCCAACTAAAGGGAACCTGACATCCTTTGGGGTCTTGGGGGCTAGGCCTGGAAGTTTAGGCACTACCTCTGCTCAGCTTTAGTCACAAGCTCAACTCCCTGCAGAAGGCTGAGGAAGGGCCTCTTCCAGTGGGCTCAGAGAACAGGAACAGTACTATTATTCTGCCACACAGAAACTAGAAAAACATGTTCTTCTTTTTCATAAAACACTTTAAAATATATACCTCAGCATGCTTACTATGAGCCACAGAAGAAAGAATCTAGAATGAAGGAATAAAGGTGACTGCAGGAGTGAGGAGTAAAATATTAGTTACGTTTTGAGGAAATTGCCTCTGGGAGGTGACATTTCTGCTAAGAAAGCTAAGAATGAGCCAGACATGCAAAAATTAGAAAACTGACACTGCTAAGACACAGAAGACCTAGTGCAAAGATGTGTGAGCAAGAATGAGCATGGCACCTTTGCAGGTCAGTGAGAAGACTGAGCGGCTGGAAGTACTGGGCGAGAGAGGATGGGAGAGCAAGCAGCCAGCGCAGCAGACAGCAGTCGTCTTGCAGAGCCTGTTAGGCCACACGAGAAGTTTGCATTTTATTTTTAATAAGGAGTAGATATTGTTCTACTTAAAGGAAAAAAGCCTATAGTCTCATTTACATTTTCAAAACATTAGTTTAGCTACTATGAAGCAAGTAAAGTATTATGAGGTAAATCCACAGACTTTGGCAAGAGGGTATTGATAGAAAAACGACATGTCAGACTTACTGGCAGATTTCCTGGTGGAGAGCAGGAATGTGAGAGCAGGAGAAATCAAAATGCCTCCCGGGTTTTTAACTTTGTAAGTATACCAAAGGTGTTGTCTTGCAAATATGGGGAAGTTCAAGAGAAGACCAGGTTTTCCCAGAGAACACGGAATTTTTTCTTGGACATAATAGTTTGAAGTAGCCTATTAGGTATTCCAGCTCACATGTTGGGACAGAGATCTCACTGTATGGAAAATATTTAAAACAAAGAATGGAAAAGTTCCCCTGTGCAAGTAGTGAAAAGACGAAGCTGTGGATGAAGCCCAGGGGCAATTGTGCAGCCAGAAACCTGACCTTGGAGGAGCAGCTCGCTGAACACGTGCTCTAGATCCAGTCTGTCTGACCCAGACGCCATTGGGCGAACGAGAAGAGCACAGGTTGGCTGGAGGTCAGTGAGCAGTTCAGTTCACTTTTCAGTGGGAATGAGCAGAGCATAAGCAAAGACCATAATTTGGTGAGAAGTTCTCTTAACGAAAAAGGAATTTTAGTTAAACGAATGGGAGTTACTGAAGGACATTTTCTAGGCTGACAGGGACCATCTTATAAGAGTAGTAGAAGAATATCTAACTAAGTCAGAGTTTAAAAATTCTCTTAACTAATCTAATTTAAAATCCTTCTGGTTTCTTGACCTATGAAATTACATTCTATAAAAATGCAAATTAGTAATATATTAAGGGTTTTTATATTATCTTGATTTTAATATGCATTTATTTTATTATGACCTTGTTAGAAAAACATAGTAAAAACTACAGTTGGATAAATCTGTTTTCCAGAAAGATAACAAATAATTAGCAAATTCTGCACTTAAACAGAATCTAATTAATTATTATAATATTTAAATATATAGTAATTATCTTAGACCATGCTTATTAACACAATAAAAAAGGTTTTCACCCTCGATCATAGGTCATAGCATTGTATCTTAATGGTAAATTGTAGCCCAATTGTAAAAATGGAGATTATTTTTCTCAAATTTTAAAAAAAAATATGTGGCTTATTTACTGCTTTTGAGTTAAACAAATTTGACACAAATTGTATCTGTGATTCTCAAGGTTTATAAGCCTCCTGCATATATGTGAAAAAGAAAGGGAGAAGCAGGAAGAACATCTATGCTACTGAAACATGAAGGTCACAGATGGTATGCTCAAACCACATGAATCTCGTCATTCACAGGTGCTTAGTAAACCACTGTTATTACTTACAGTTTTTCTGTTATTATTGAATTACTGTTATTGTTACATGTTTGAAGCTATAAAATCTATATACTATAGTGAAGAACTTTCTTTCCACCTATGGTAATTGACAAACAAAAGTAGGGAAATCCATGACCATTTTAGAACCTTTCTGGGGAGTCAGGGATAGGTAATCTCCAGTGCTACAAGAATGAATAATAAAAAATTGAGCCAATGAACAGTTTATTAAAAAACTATTAAGCCCCCAAACACTGTACTGCACATGTGTACTGGGTGGTCATTAATCTGGTTTTACAACTAAAAAAGATTATGCAAATGATGAAACTTAAAATTTTAAATTGAATTTTGTACTAAGGATTGGTGGTACAGAATGTGAAGAGAGATGAAGTGGGTGGTAGAAACACGAATCCATGGCAAGGAACAAATGGTGAGAAGGAACTAGAAACTGAAACTGGAGATGAAGTAGGCAGGTGAAAAGGGCCCAGACTAATGAGTTGCCCCCAATTCACAACTTAATCTTTCTTTGAGGTATGTTACCATAAAATGCCAGTGATTACTCTACTACTGATGCAGTTTTATTCAGCCTAGCACATAATGCTAGACCCTTCCCTCCTAGTGGACTAACTAGTGAAGATTATGACAGAGAAATTATTCCCTGGGTTGTCATAGTAGTTATTAGGACATCTGTGTTTCCAAAGGCTGGAAATAAATTAAGCTGAAATCCAGATTTGGTCTTTGAGTTAGAGCTAAATGTTTCCCTCTTTCGCTCCACTATATTTTCATTTAAGAAAAGCTTTTCCCTGAACTTCCACTTAATCACTGGATTGCCCATCTCTTCCCGTTCTCTCCATGCAATGCACAAGCTGTGCCCCCCGCATCCCACTGCTTAGAGTGCTCAGTCAGGTCCAAGTCAGCCAGCAGCTACTCCCACCATCCAAGCTCCATGTTTACAGAGAGTCAAGGCAGTTTGTTACTAAATATCTTTGAAGGCAATTGTGCTTGCTACTTTAAGGTAAGTTAATATTAATTGAGGTGACGAAATGTAAGTACAATAAACAGAATTGCTGTCAATGAAAGTTAAATTAACGTTAGGATAGCTGTGCAGAGTATCTTCCTCATACCTGAAGTTCTTATTTAAAATTAAAGAAATCATAGGTTGAAACTGTAGATATGCATTACTGGCACAATTTATGCAAGCAATATGATGTAGAATTCCAGCCAATCACACTTCAAGAAAAAGTCATAAACTTTTATTAAAGTTGACATACAAATGCATATATACCAGTTTTAAGTAAGATGAAGACATCATGTAGCACGTTTATGGTTCCTTTAATGTACTAACACACTATGTTGATTAATTACTCTTGATTTTTATCATGAAAGCTAAGATCATAGCAGTTATATTCTTAAGGCATATGTCACAGACAGTATTCTCGTTACCAGGAAATAAAATAAATAGTGTTTAAGAAGAAGACTGCGCATATAAGATCAAGAGCAGAGGAAATTTCACAAATGAAAGATAAACACTTACCACAGGTAAAATTTAAAGTATTAGAGCTTGCTAATATCTATGCCAAGGCATTAATCATCTCCAAGTATAACAGGAGCAATTGCAAGATGTTTGCTGCAAATTTTTGTACAATCACAGGTTGTTTTAAGACCAACTACATGCACACTTTGGATTATAGGACCAAATGCAGGAGCATAACGTTACTTACCTTCAGTGTCATTTAATGACATTTCTATGATCATTAACTAACGCTGACGATTTGCTTAAATTGTGATGCATCATGGAGCTGTACTGTAGGGTTTATGCATGCACATTCCCCCATGGGAATATTTTCTTTAAAAATCTGAACAATAGTATTATAAACTTAAAAAAGATTTATAATACATTTTTCATCATATAAGTATGAACATTTACAAAAAAGTGTATTGTATAAACATCAAGCAATAAATTTTGCCTTTAAGCCAGTGTAATTACAATTTGTGAAATTATGATCATCTTTAAAAAACCAGACAGGATCTATTAATGGAGAAAGCATACAATGTGAAAATCTGTAAGTAAAATGAACAAGTGAAATGCATAGTTGCTGAGGTCCCATCTTTAAAATATTTCTAGGACTCTCTCTAAAATGATCTGTGCAATATTTTAAGCCAGAACTCTAACCTCCACAATAATAGTACATAATAATGTACTTAGTCTGCACTGCCACCAAGTGCCTAAACCAATTAATTTTAAAATTCTTGCAAAAGCTAAAAGATGGTTCTTTCTCTGTTTGAGTAATAATTTAGGAAGAGGCTAAGAAGAATGAACTTTTAACTTGAATTACTATAATGTCTCCACAATTTAGATGTGACAATAAAATCTCAAAAGAATTAATAAAACATCAAGAATCCTACCAGCTCACTGGAAGTTCATGCAGTCTGAAAATGTTACTCAGTCTGTAATCAAATTTCAGTGGACAAAGATTTTCTTTATTTAAATCCAAATTTAGATTTGATTGCATCTCTTTTGGAAATTCTGAATCCTAGAGAAAACATAAAGTAATTAGGCACCGATAGTCTGTCTTATTTAATACTGAATTACAGAACATTATTATATTTTCCTATACTCTTATCATAGCCCTTCTTATTCTAATTTAGCCTTGAAAAACTTATGTAAAACAGATAAAGTTTAAGGCACATTTCTATTTGTACAATGAATTTTATTTATAAACTGCATGCTACATGTTAAAAGGTACTTGAAATATTTTTTTTGTCAAATGAAGCACAGGATAGCAATGCCTTGTATGTTTGGAAAAATGTCATTTTTCAATAAGTTTTTAACCCCAGAATAACATCAGTAATCAGTCTGTGATATGTCCCTTTGTCTTCTGTAACTTACAGGACTAAAATGCCACTGAGTAACAAATGAACCCTTGCTGGGCTGGGGCTGCAGCTCAGTGGTAAGGTGCTTGCTTCACATGTGGGAGGCCCAGGGGTCAATTCCCCCAAAGAAAAAATAGTAACGCTTGCTGAATGGTTAGTTATTAAAGTTTTCTTCTTTAAATCCAACGAATATTAATTTATAGACATTTACTAAAGATAAATTTTCATCTCTATAAAAAGAAAGAAATCATATATACTAGCATCAAAATCTTGCATTCATTGGTCATTTCCTTCCCACTCAGCAAACTCCAAAGACCATTCTATGTCCATATAAAAAGAATATCTCCAATAGAAAGACCTGCTATGAATAGACATACACTATTAATGATAGATAGATTAACAGTGTGACATTCTTCTTTTAAAGAAACCATTTCCTTTGTTAAACTCTAAAATTAATTTAGAGAGGGAAACATTCATTCATTTAACAGAAAATATTTCTAAGTGCATTTTATCTCAAACAATATTCTAGGCATAAGAACTCTTCCACTAAACCAAGATGGACGAGTCTTGCTCTTGCGGAAATAGTATTCTAATTTATTCTTTGCTCTACCTTCAGAGTTGGAAAGTAGTAAAGCCAACTTCACAAATGCGACATTTTTCTGAATAACAAGATGGTATATATTCACATAGAAATGTGTATTTCATGATACTGAAAAGAAAATTAGAACCAATCTGTCTCATCTCCCAGATATGATCATTATTAACACTTTAGTATAGTTATTTCACTTCTTCCCTTTCTCTCTTAATTTTTACACAGTTGGCATCATGCTCCATTATCCAATCACTATTCTGCATTTAATATTATATTACTTCATCATTTTATCATTTAGTCTATTTTGTAAGAATGATAAATGCCATATTGTACACAACAGACTGCTATTTTTGTATCTCATGGATATCAATACCAGAATAGAGCATTTAGAGTTTTCTGTCTGTGAACTTGCCCTGACTGATTATTTCCTTAAAGTGTAGTTCTACAAGAGTAAATAAATAATTCAAATAAGATAAATATTTGATGAAAACATGATAACTTCACAGATTTCACTTCAGAAACACTGTACCAGTTTGCACTCCTGCCAGTGTAAACTGATGAATTCACCACATTGCTAATGGTACACACACACACACACACACACACACACACACACACAATTTAAAATCATCCATTCATTGCACTATTCTTTCTTTTCACCAATGTTCATTATTGGATCTCTACTCCCTGATAGACATGGTTTCCATTCTTATAATACGTCCCTAAGCAAAATAGATACAATTCCTTTGCTTGTGGATCTTGCCTTATGCCAAGAGGAGGAGAATAGTAAAAATAATACACATACAAATTATATTACATCTATTAGGTGAAATTCTATGAAAATGTTATTGGCAATTTATATACAAAACTCTATTTCATTTATGTTTCTGAAATCATTTGAGTATGTTAAGCTTCTTTATATTTCTTTTTTCTGTCCATTTTTTCTGAACTACTTATTTATGTCCTTTGAACAATTTTCTACTGTTATGGAAATATTTAATTTTAATGATGATGCTTGGTTTGAAGATGATGAGAGGACAAATAACTATGATGGAAGATATATCAGAGTGGACCAAAACCCAGTTATATATAATTTTCTAATTATATAGAAATATTCTCACCCCTAAACTTATTACATATACCTTTTAATAAATATTGTGATATCATTAAATCAAACTAATAAAGTGAGACATTTAATAAAAGTTAACCACCTAGGTCCTAACTCCTATTTCTATAGCTGAGAGGAAAATTGGAAAATGTAAATTATAACCAAATAACTATTTAAAGGGGGACTTACAAAAAGAGCAGCAAAGCTCAGATAAAGCAATTCTATCTAGATATGCATGCATTTGCAGAGATAAAACATGACTCCACTGTCACCCAGCCAACATCCTGAAACATTCCAGGAGACAATAGTCAGACAGTTGGTAGGCAGGATAAGTGAGGTAAATGTAGAATACATAAATAAGGACAATGCTTAGAGGACAGGGGAAGTAAAATAAATTTTAAAACTATTCTTTCAAGCTACATAATCATTAGCATTTCTTTGCACTGACTGGGTACAAGTGGAGGGCAAAGGTAAATTTTCAGTAGTCTGCTTTGATAGTTAAGTGGTTCCTAACTTACTATACATTGAAATCAATGGGCCGCTTTTAAAAAATACATATATCACTGACCGAATGAATAATAAACCTCTGAGAGTGAGGTTTTGGCACTGGTGTTTATTTTAAAGTTCCCCACATGAAATAAAAGTTACACTTTCCTTGACAGTTCAGTTCCACATATATGTACTGATGTGTGAACTTTGACAAACTATATAACAAACTTATGTAAATTATAAGCAAAATCATATCTGTTTCATAGGCAGCTGTAAGAAATAAGTGAGATAATCTCTGTAAAGTGCTCATCACATGCTTGGCACTTAGTAAGATCTTAATAAACACTAGCTATTTCTTTTGCTATATTTATTATTTATGTAATTAATAGCACATGTTAATTTCAACTGTTAGTACTGTTTCATACTCTAGTCCTTATTATGAATAAATCCTTAACAAATTATAGGCTTGATACTCTGTTGAGATATTGAATAAGCAGTCTTGGTTTTAGTATGCTATTCCTGCACATGTGACAATCCCAGTTTCATATTCTGTTAACTCCTTGATCTTTCTGGATATCTACAGCTGTTCCAGTATCAATGACAACACTTCTCCCTTCACAGTCCATTTACAATTAAATATAGACTGCTGTTTATATTGACCATTTGTTGTTGTTTATATTAATCACTTAGCACCTCACCCCAAGCATTACTAGGACAATGTGTATCTATATATGAATAATTGGACTGGTAAGTGTTTAAAAGGATGGAAAACCAAATGTATACTGTTATGTATTTGACCAAGAATAACTTCCAAAACTCTCATGCACTCAGAGGCAGAGCTTTTACAAAGGAATGAGACCATAGGAGGATTACATCCGATTATATGAGGAGGTAGGGTCTGATCAGAAGAGCCAAGAGGTGTGACCTAAAAGGCTTTATCTTCCTCTTTTATTCCTTCTATCTTTGTGGCCTTACCTCCGTGATGCGAGCACCTTGTAAGGGGCGGCGACTTTTAACACAACATTTTAAGATTGACAAGCCCCAAATGTGTCTTGAGAAACATCCTGTAGGTGCTGAAAAGAGTTAACTTTGCAGTCCTGACTTTGTCCTGAAATTCTTCTCCTTGCCTGAGTTGTTAAAGTATATATCTTTGTGGCCAGAGCCTGACCTTGTCACATGGTGCAAGGTAAACAACTGTGGCCAGGTCTAAACATTCCAATCTATTACCATGGAAACCAAAAATATATACAAGGTGAGAACAAAGGCAGTTAAGGGCCACATTCTCTGATCAGGAATGGGGGGCAATGACAGGTCCAATTGGTTCTAAATTAAAATTAAAACTCCATTTGTTCTGAATGAGTTATTTGATCTCCTGTGGAGTTCAACCCAATTTTTTATTTTTGCCATAACAACCTTACCTTACCTCCATGGAAGGCCCTTCCACTAAGCTATTTCAGTCTTTGAGCTGGCAACAGAATGAATCATTTAAAAACAGTGAGCAAAATAAACCTTTTCATTAAGTTGTCTGTGCCAGGTACTGTGTCTCGGTAAGTAAAGTGAAAGAGACAAATTTTGCTACTGAGACTAGGGTCACTGCTGGGACTACCTGACCAGGTGTTTTAAAGCACTTTGTATCTGGCTCACAGGCAGAATTTAGAAAGACTAAGAGCCGCTAATTAGAGAAGCTACAGAAGGCTGTAAACTAACCTTGATGGAAGATTATGGTTAAAGCTCAGAGAACTACTGACAGAAATGCATACAGTAAAGGACAAGCTCAGAAAGTTTCAGTTAAAAAAAAGGGGGATAGGGAAGCAGCATGGCCCGTTGAAGTGGTGCCTGAGCAGCCAGTCTTGGTGCAACACTCCATTGATGGTGAGGCCTGCTGCATGGGTTGGGAGGTGAAGCCTGCTCTCCCCCGACCAGCTAACTGAGGATCCTGGAGCAATGGCCCAAATCTGTCTACTATTGGATCCGCAGCTGAGGCCTGCACACTTTCCATCCATGACCTTGAGACCCACTGCAGTTGTGGTCTGAGCCATGTACCCCAGCAATTGCCTGGGGATCCTGGGTCAAGTGGTCCATGGCCTGCTACCATCTTGGGATAAGTTTGATGTACAGGTAAACTAGGGTCCCTAGAGTCCTTTGCTGAGCTGCCTAGATAGCTTGTAGCTCAGCACTTTTCATCTGATATCAAAAATGACAAGGCATAGGAGCAAAATGCAGTATCAGAACTCAGCTCCACCCAAAACAACTCCATGGGAGACTGACATAGGAGAATTTGGAAGCCACATACTTGAAATCTCTGCATTGACTGCATCTGAAGTAATGAAACAACTCCATCAGGCCATAGAAGAGATTAGATCAGAAATAATCTCTCAGGAAAAAAATGAAATGACAATAGTAATAAAAAAAAAAAAGCTCCACACATCTAGAGAGGAAACAGATTTAAAAAAATAGATGAATATAGGCAACAGATGGAAATGTTACATGAACAATTTAGGAATGAATTAGAACACAGTAAATAGACTCAAAGAGATTTCCAGGAAATCAGAACTTCCATTCAAAGCTTGCAAAATCCCTTGAATGAAGCCAAAGATAGAATTTCAGATCTTGAGGACAGCATGGCACCTTTCTATTGTGAAAGGAAGGCTCTCTTAAAATCAAGAAGTATCCAGGAAAAATCAATTCAACAGCTGCAAGACGAGTCAAAGAGAAACAATGTCTGAGTAATAGGAGTCACTGAAACAGCAGGAGGCAATACAAATGACACAAAAAGAATATTTGCAAAAATAATAGCACAAAATTTCCCAAGCATGGAAAAATAATCTGATATGCAGTTTATGAGGCATCTAGAACTGCAACTAGCCATAACCGAAATAAAAACACGAGACATGTCATAATCAAGATCTCAGATATCCAGCACAGAACAGAATATTAAAAGCTGCTAGAGAAAAGAAACAGATCACCTATAAAGGAAAGCGCAACAAATGCAAAGCAGATTTCTCAACACAAATCATGCAATCGAGAAGAGCTTGGAGTGATGTATTCTGAGACAAAACAGCTTCCAACCAAGACTGCTGTATCCTATAAAACTATCCTTCAAATTCAATGGAGAAATAAAATATTTCCATGACAAAGAGCAACTGAAGAACTTCATGAGTGACCAATCAACCTCACAAAAAGTACTAAAAGATATTCTAGATAAAGAAAAGAGACCACCATCTCAAGAACAATAGAAAGGAACCCGCAAGCAGAGCAAGCAATTAAAAAGGTAGCAAAAGTAGGAAACCAAAAGCAAGTAAATATTACGATAAGGATAAGCCAACATATATAACCATTAATGTAAATGGCCTCAATTCACCAGTCAAAAGAAACAGACTGGCAGAGTGGATTAAGAAACAAAATCCCACAATATGCTGTATACAGGAAACACACTTTACTCAAAAGGAAATCCATAGGCTGAAAGTGAAAGGATTGAAAACAATTCTCCATGCAACAGGTTTCCAGACAAAAGCAGGGGTAGCTATTATATTTGTAGACAACATAAATATCAAACCAAAAACAATCAAAAGAGATGAAGGTCACTACATACTAGTTAGGGGAAAACTGCAAGAGGAAGAGAGAGCAATCCGAAACATGTATGCACCAAATATTGCAGCACCAAACTATGTAAGTCAAATCTTAACAGACATGAAAAAACCAAATAATCAATAACACTATTATAATAGGGGACCTAAACACCCCTTTGACACAGAGACAGGTCAACTAGACAAAAAATCAGCAAAGAAATAACAGACCTGAACCAAACCTTTGAACAAGTGGACTTAATAGATGTATACAGAGTTCCATCCCACAACAGCAGAACACATATTTTTCTCAGCAGCAATTGGGACTTTCTTGAAAGTAGACCATATTCTAGCCCATACAGCATACCTACCTAAATGCAAAATAACTGAAACTATCCCATGCATATTATCTGACCACAGGGCAAGGAAATTGTAAATTCATGACACAAGGAACCCCAAAAACTGCATAAACATTTGAAAATTAGACAGCAACCTCGTGAACAACCAATGGTGGGTCACAGAAGAAATTAAAAAATACAGGCAAATAAGTGAAAAGGTAAATACAACTTATAAAAATCTATGGAATGCAATGAAAGCAGTCCTCAGGGGGAAACTTATAGTGGCTAACACACACATAAGGAAAACTGAAAGAGAGCAAATAAATAGCCTAATGCTGCACCTCAAACTTTTAGAAAAAGAAGAAGTCCAGCCCAAAGCCCAAAGAAGGGAAGAGATTATAAAGATCAGGGCAGAAATTAACACAATTGAGATGAAGTAAACACTATAAAAAATAAATGAATCAAAGAGTTGGTTCTTTGAAAGAATAAATAAAATTGATAAACCCCTAGCCAACCTTATCAAAAAAATAAAGGAAAAAACTCAAATTCATGCAATGAGGAATGAAAAGAATGAAATCACTACAGATCCTACAGAAATTCAAAAGATCATTAATACCAACTCTGAGAATCTTTTTTCCATATGATAGAAAACTCAGAAGAAATAGACAGATTCCTAGATATGTACGAGTTACCAAAGTTGAATCAAGAAGATATAAAAATGCTGAACACCCCAATATCAATAAGACTGAAAATGTAATTAAAAACTTAGCAAAAAAGAAAAGCCCAGGCCCTGATGGATTCAAAGCAGAATTCTATAAAATATTCTGAGAATATTTAATGCCAACACTCCTCAAACTCTTCAATAAAATTGATAAGGAAGCAATTCTCCCTAACTCATTTCTGGAGGCAAGTATTATACTGATACCAAAACCTGAAAAAGACTAAACCAAGAAAGAGAACTATACACCAATCTCCCTAATGAACACAGATGCAAAGATACTCAATAAAATATTAGCAAATAGAATGCAGAAATCATAAAGAAAATTATACACCATGACCAGGATGGATTCACTCCAGGAATGCAGGGATGGTTCAATATATGCAAATCAGTTAATGAAATATACCATATCAATAGAGCCAAAGACAAAAACCACATGATCATCTCAATAGATGCAGAAAAAGCTTCTGACAAAGTCCAACATGCATTAATGATAAAAATCTTAAGAGAAAATAGGAACAGATGGCCTTTACCTCAATCTGATCAAAGCCATCTATTACAAACCAACAGCCAACATCATACTAAATGGTCAAAAACTAAAAGTTTCCACTTTAAAGTCAGGAACAAGACAAGGATGTCCACTGTCACCACTCCTATTCGACATAGTTCTAAAAGCATTAGCCAGAGCAATTAGATAAGACAGACAAATAAAAGGATAGGAAAGGAAGAAGTGAAATTATCACTATTTGCAGATGACATGATACTTTACGTGGAAGACCCCAAAAACTCCACAAGAAGACTCATTGAATTAATCAACAAATTCACTAGTGTAGCTGGATACAAAGTCAACGCTCAAAAATCAGTAGCACTTGTGTACACAAAAAACAAACAAACTGAGAGAGAAATTAAGGAAACCAGACCTTTCACAATAGCATCCAAAAAAGTGATATATTTAGGAATCAAACTAACAAAAGAAATAAAAGATCTATTTTTTTTTTTTTTT
>PVLD010019870.1:0-35236 GCA_004027595.1 Dinomys branickii
CGGTGCTCCATTGTTTGGTGCATAAATGTTTAGGATTGTTATCTCTTCCTCTTGCAGCTTTCCCCTGACTAGTTTGTAATGGCCTTCTTTATCTCTTTTGATTGTTTTTGGTTTGAAGTTTACCTTGTCTGCAAACATAATAGCTACCCCTGCTTTTTTCTGGGGACCTGTTGCATGGAGAGTTGTTTTCCATCCTTTACCTTTCAGCCTGTGGATTTCCTTTTGAGTAAAATGTGTTTCCTGTATACAGCATATCGTTGGATTGTGTTCCTTAATCCACTCTGCCAATCTTTTCCTGTTGACTTGTGAATTGAGGCCATTTACATTAATGGTTATATGTTAGCTTATTCTAGTCATGTTATTTACATGTTGTTGTTTTCCTTCTTTTGCTGAATGTTTACTTGTTCTGTGTAGGGAGTTATTTCTGTAGTTGTTCTTGGGATTGTGGTCTCTTTTTTCTCTGTCTAGAACATCTTTTAGTGCTTTTTGCAATGCTGGTTTGGCACTCATGAAGTTCTTCGTTTGTTCTTTGTCGTGGAAATATTTTATTTCTCCACTGAATTTGAAGGATAGTTTTGCAGGATACATCTGTCTGGGTTGGAATTTGTTTTGTCTCAGAATCTGTAATATCTCGCTCCAAGGTCTTCTTGATTTCATGGTTTCTGTTGAGAAGTCTGCTGTGATTCTGATGGGCTTTCCTTTATAGGTGATCTGTTTCTTTTCTCTAGCAGCTTTTAATATTGTGTTCTTTTGCTGGATATCTGTGATCTTGACTATTATATGTCTGTGTGTGGTTTTCTTTGGATTATGGATCGTTGGGGTGCTATATGCGTCTATTAACTGTACTTCAGTATCTTTTACCTTGTTTCGAAAATTTTCAGTTATTATTTCAGCAAATATTGTCTTTATATCGTTTGTGTGGTCTCCTGCTGTTTCACTGACTCCTATTACTGGAATATTATTTCGTGTTGCCTCATCTTGCAGCTGTTGGCTTGATTTTTCTTGGGTCTTTGATGATTTTATGAGATCCTTCCTTTCACGCTCATAAGCTGCCATGCTGTCTGCAAGGTCTGAAATTCTATCTTTGGTTTCATTTAAGTGATTTTGCAAGCTTTCAATGGAAGTTTTCAAATCCTGGCTATCTCTTTACATGTATTTTATTCTTGGTTAATCATTCCTAAATTGCTCTTGTAACATTTCCATTTGTTTCCTACTTTCTTCTAATCTTTTATCTATTTCTTCTCTATGTGTATGGAACATTTCTTCTATTATAGTTTTCAGTTCATTTTTTGTCTGAGAGATTATTGCAGGTATGTGGCTTATTTCTGCTTTAAGCTCTTCTATGGCCTGTTGGAGTTGTTTCAGTGTTTCGGATGCAATCGTTTCAGAATTTGCAGGTATGTGGCTTCCTAGTTCCCTCGTATCCTTGCATTCATGACTTGTTCTGGGTGGAGTTGAGTTCTGAGACCGCGTTTTGTTCTGTCTTCCCATTTTTGTGTATCACATTCAAAATATTGAGCAATAATTTACCCAGGCAGTTCACCAGGCAAAGGTCTGTTGCAAAGGCTGCTCCAACAACTCCCTCTCTTCAGGAGAATGTCCCTTAAGCTTTCTGCTGAGAGTTCTGCTCAATAGGCTGCTCATATGCTGCTTCCTGTGCCAAGCTACTCCCTACCCAGATACCTGGCTGGGGCGCATTAACAGCTTGCCTCCCCGGGACTGTGCTGGCAGGGGGCCGCTCAGGTGTTCCTCCCTGGGTGGAGCTCCTCCGCCACTCAAAAAAGTGGTCAGGGCTCCCAGCCAGCTCCTCCATCCCGGGTCCGTGCAGTCAGTCGTGCTGCTGGGATGTCCATCTCTGGGCGGAGCTTCTCCCCAACTCAAAGATCCGGTCAGGGCGCCCAATCAACTCACCCTGGGCTCGTGCAGCAGGAGATCCCCAAACTGGTAATATGTCATGCCTCTCCCGCCATGTGCTGTTCTCCGGTGCCTCCCCGCCTCCTCGGCATTCTTGTAGGAACCGCCTACCGCAGCTGCTGCAGTGCCCGCTCTCCGGCGAGTATGGCGCCGGCTGCAGGGGCGGGGATCTGAGCAGGACCCCGGTCCGCATCCCGGACTAGCTCAGTCTGCCCGAGGAGCGCGGCCTCCGAGACCGCCCTGTTCTGCCGCCTCCAAAAATCTCTGGCCACAGCCGCCTGTGAGCCGCTAGGGGTTGGGAGATGGGAGGGTCAGTCCCACCGCCATCGCCCTCGGGTGTACGTGAACTTGGCCAAGCCGCCATCCGAGCACCATGCCGATCACCTCGGGCGCCCAGCTCTCTGGTTTTCACTCTTAGAAAAAAAGTTTCCACTTGGTGAAGATAGTTACTGATTTAGTTTCTCACTGCTGGCACAAAATGCACAACTCCTAAAGTTAAAGAAGGAAAGGTTTATTTCAGCTCAGTTTATAGAGGTTTCAGTCTACATTCAGCTGGCTCCAAGGCAGGGCAGCATGGTAGAGAAGAAAGACTCCATGGAATGCCAGGAAGCAGCAGCAGCCTTCCTTTCTCCTCTATCTCATCTGGGCTACAAGCCCACCAGCCTCTTGGATGGTGTCCACAGCCAGGGTGAACCTTTCCATTATCCACATCCAGAACTATGCAAAACCAACCAGTGGGATAATCTCCTACCACACACCCTCAATGCCAGTGTCATATGTCCATGATCCAGCACCTTCCAAAAGCCCCACCTATGAGCACATGAAGCTTGTTGCGGGCGTCTTGATACAAACCCTAACAGTTGCTTAGTGTGGTCTAAGTGACCAAGTGGACCATATACAAATCATGCTACTTCAATGCTATTTTTTATCATTGTACATCACCGTTCACCATGAAACACCCAATGTAGGAAGTCATATTGCCAGTTATGTCGCTTTCAAACACAAACATTGGTAAGTGGTTGTATGATTCCATATCTGAAAAGTGTGTTTGTGTAAGTGACTGACCGCCTTAGCATGAGGTGATTGAGTTAAGAGAGGTCTGGTTGAGGAGAGAAGCTGAGAGAAGAGTCCTTCTGCACATCACTATTCTTGCTATATGAGTCAGAGATGAGCCAGACCTTGGCTGACCTCAGGGAACACCTACAGTCCAGGTGAACCTGATTCATAGATGACAGTTTAGCAGGACACACCAAGTTACTCCACAATGCCTCATACCATGTCCAGTACGTATCTGTAGCAATGTTTCTCAAGGCATGGTGTCCAGACTGGCAATAGCAGCATCACTTAGAAACTGCCTAGAAATAGAAACTTTGGATTCCTGCTCCGGAATCAGAAACTTTGTGGACGATGTTCAGCAATCTGTGTCTTAGCAAGTCACATGGTGACTGTCATGCTAAATGAGGAAACTACTGTATTCAGGCACTAATACTTAAATATTCAATCACTGATGTGTATGTGTGGGTTCAGAGTAGGTTTGATGGGGCATGATAAGAAAGATCTTATCCCTAAGTGGGAAGAGTATGAGAGATATAGGAAAAAATAAAATTTATTTTGAGTACTATTTTGCTTTGCCTGAAAGCAGCGAGGGACATCTAACTATCATAGTAGGTTTTAAATGGTGCTTTTCTTAGCAGGAATGAAAAATGAGATGGGGACAGAATATATGTGAGAATGTAAATGGGTAAGTTTGGTGCCACCCAGTCTGCCCCAGACTCTCCAGACCTGGCCTGGCCAAGTCAGATCTAGATTGCTCCTTCTCCCTTAATAATCTCTGCAAATGCTTGTGGAGCCTCGCTAATGTGGGAATCCACTCCTCAATACTGAAGAGTTAACACCAATGCAAGGTAGTGCAGAGAGTTAGATGCTTGTGGTGGGACTACAGAAAATTCACTTTTAGGTGCCCTTGGTGACAGAGTACTCCTTACCTTCAACCCTGGGAGGGGAGAACAGTAGCCCTTGAGTATCTTCAACTTTTAGCCGTGAATAAAATAAACTTTCTCTGTGTGTTCTTTTTATTTTAAGGGCGTACAAATTCTCAGAAAAAAGTATCCTCTGTTAGTAACAATGACAGTTGTTATAATAATCATTGTTTTAATTAGAGGTAATTGGTAGCCTCTGGAGACCATTGGCACTGCTTGTCCATGTTTAGTATGCCTGAGAATTACCCGGAGAATCTAGTTACAAGACAGTTTCTGATTCAGCACACCCAGGTTAGGACCTGAGTTGGTGGGAGCAATGCCACACCCCAGACCATGTAGTGGATACCAAGGATACAAGAATAAAATCTGCACCATGCTCCTTTCCCAGATGATAAAAACTAGAGTGTAAATTGCAGGTGTTCTTACAACCTGCAAGAAGCTCTTATCTCTGCTTGTCACAGTCGGCAAAATAATCCTGTGGCTTCATCGACATCATAAGAGCAGGACATTCAGTATAATTTGTGCTGCAGTTCTGCAGGACAATTGAAGAATAAGGGGATATGTTTGACCCAATTTAGATTCAAAATCTGAAATCATTTGTAATTAATAGCAGAATAATTAAGCTTCTATTATGGATTGCAGAAGTTTAAATTCTCAAGTCAGCTTTTATTCTGTAATGCTTTCATGGAAAGCAATCAAGGGGGGCATTAGAAACAGTATATCCTAGAAAGCTGAAAGAATACTTCACCAACATCTGGGAAATTAGGCTGCTATATTCAGGTTTAATCCAACAGGATCTGCCAGACAAGAAGTCCTGATTGCCAATTAAGATCTAATGCTGAAGCTTGTTAGCTGCTGAGAATTAGAGCTGAAGGACTTCTAAATATTGAGCAGCTAACATGCTTCTTTCATCCTGATGGCATATTATCCATTTATCATCCAATGATTATGACAATCAAATCAAATTTTTTTCTTTCAAATTGTATTTAAGAGCCCATTGCTGATGTAAAAAAGAAAAAAAAAAAGATCCTGAAGTTATGTTAACATGGCAAATATCAATTAGTTTCTTTTTACTATTTTATATTTAATTCAAAATATAATAGACACATTTGCCAAATGGAAAAGCAAATTTTTATCTTATTTTTTAAAAAAGAGGAATTGCCATCATATTAGATATTTTTATGGTATTTCATGCATCAAAATTCAGATCAGATTTACAGGGATGTGCAAAGAATTTAGCATGATGCTTTTTTGGGAAAAGTAACAGCTTAGTATAGGAGAAGAAAGAAGACTAATCAAATCATACTGAAAGCTATACACGTAGTGATTTAGTGTTGAGTTCATTGTAGCTCAACTTTGAAGGTATGTGTATGTTTTCAGTATTTACTTATGTCTGAAAATACATTTGCTCTTTTAATCTCTTCTCAATTATACAGATTTATAAGGGAAAGCTCTAAGTGGGTTAATGACTATAGCACTAATTTACCTTTTTAATATATTCACCCATCTATTCTTAGAGTTTTACATCCTTTTAAAGGGTTTTATAACAATAGCAGTTACTGAATATTTATTTTCTGTTTTCATCATGGTATTTGTATTTCTAGACAAATTCCTAGAATTGAAATAGATACATTAAAACCTTTACATGCTTTTCAGTTTGAGAAAATATATTAAAATTGTTACAGTATTTGAAATCACTATCAGATGCATATGAGTATCTATTTCTACATTCATTTATCAGCTGTTATCACTACTTTTCACTTTTGTCAACATGGTAGTTACAAGGTGGCTATTTTAATTAGTTTATGCCATCCTGAACTCTTTTGAGGGAGATCCCCTTTTTCCATTTCCTTTTTTATAAATTTCCTATTTATACTTTTTGATTTTTTATTATACTTCTGTCACTAATTTCAAGATGTTACTTTGTACTTACAGTATGCTATTTTTATATCTATGGTATTATGGTATAGTTATGGTATTAGTCCCTTCTATTTTGTGCATATAGAAGAGATTTGTGGGGATTGGCTTACGCTGGAGATTAACCAGACATGTGGGGCTGCAGCAAGGCCAGTCCGAGAACAAAGAGCATTTGAGGTGAGTCACATAAAAAGCTGTTCCAGTTCCAAGAACACAGAGAATCAAAGGCAATGCAAAGAAAACAGGTTGCTAGACAGAGGGGTGTCATGTGACATCAACCTGCCGATTGTATAAATAAATGTGCTGCAGTCCTTTAACAGCTCCTTTTCTTCCTTCTGGATAAAGGGGTCCACCTCACTTCAGCTTTCCGTATTCTGACTCTTTTTTTTTTTTGTCTTTTTTGAGACAGTCTTGCTATGCAGTTCAGGCTGGCCTTGAGCTCACTTTGTAGTCCAGGCTGGTCTTGAACTCACAACAATCCTCCTGCCTCAGCCTCCCGAGTACTGGGATCTGACTCTTTATTTTTTCATTCTTCCACTGTTCCCCCCACCCCAAACTTTGACAGCTGTGCTATATGTGGCAGAGATTATCTCCAAATTATTTGTAGTTTTTGGACTATATTTATTTCTCTTACATATATATTTAATAATTTAGTAATACGTATATATTAAATTTGTGGAATCAATTTTGCCCTTGTAAACCTTTTGAGTTTCCTCATTCTCTTTAAGTTTTCTCAAGTTTTCACTTTATAAAAATAGCCCACATTGTTTTCTTGCTAATCTTCTCTGTGTGATTCCAATTTTAGTGTTATAGAGTGGTACCTTGACTCACAGACCTAATTTATTTCATGATTCTGGGGAAGATGGCCATGGTTGTGTTTGTCATCTGATGCAGAATTCACTAATGGAAGCAAAAGTTTGCTGAACACTCTGTTCATGAAGCCAATTGTTTGCAAACAGAAGCATTTGTGAACTGAGGTGTTACTGTATATGTGCTGTTGAATTGAGCACTACATTATTTCCTTGCATTGATAAGATTGAATAGTGGGAGATAGAGGAGACCAGACTGAGTGAGACCATGGATACACCATCCCTGAACCCTGAGGTTTTTGTTCTTGGTTTTCTGTAGAATCTAAACAATTCTTACATAGCACAGATTCCTTAAGCTAATGTTTACATTACAACAAAATAGTCAGGATGCATATCTTAATAGGGAAAACTTTCTAGTACTGACAATTTCAGAAATGTGGATGGTCCATGGGAAATACATTTTTTTAACAAAAGTTACCTTTCCTAAGCCAGCTAGCAGGATCATTCTTAAAATCCTAGATTTCTGCAAATTTTTTCTTTTAATTTCTCGTTTTCAAACTAGTGACAAGATACTGAATAGTAGTGATCTTCTCAGTGGTAGAGTCTCTTCTCACAAAGGTGTTCTGTTTTGCAGGGGCCAAATCTGGACTCCCCTCTTCCATCACCTGAAACACAGAATTCGCTTCTCTAATAAGAGTTGACTCTGGTACTTTCAAAGGAGATGCATTCTGCCTCATCCCCATCAATAGTCCTCATTTGTGTCGGGGAGGTTAGTGCTCCTTGGCTTCTGTGAATCTCTCTCCAGGTACAATTGATGGGGCAGGAGCACCTCAGACGAATATGACGTCAAATACACTGTATTGAGAGTCTGAAGCAAGGCCAAGTAGATCCTCCCTTTCTGTCCTGAGCATTAGGCCTCATGAGATCTGAGTTCTAGATCTGTAGAACTCTATTTTATTCAGTCGCTATTTCCTCAAGTGTAAGTGCCTTGCTTATCTCATAGTGAATTTGCTACAAATAAATAATATTAGAGATACCTAATTTGTGTACAAGTCCAAATGGAAAGCTAGATGGTGTTATGCATGTGCTGTTTAGTTATTCATTTAAACTCTTCCTTTCAGTGCCTTCTACTAGGAATACCTAGTAACTGCAAAGGATACATGTAGGCAATTTTTGACTACTGACAACGATTCTTCCTTCATCCATGCTAGCCACTCTCTTCTGAGTTCTCTTCTCAGCTATGTCTCATTTTAGGCCTATAAAAGCTACAGGTTCTTAACAAAAATGACTTCATCCAGTTCTCTGCCCTAGATTAAAAGATTTAAGAAACTAGTGTAGTTTCCTACAACTATAGGCCACATCCCTAGGAGTACTGTCCCTCTTTAGAGAGAAATCTCAAGGCTGCCAAAAGGCATTTATGGATGCACTAGTCAACACCTGCTGTTCAGCACCTGCTATGGCTTAGTTCTCAAATACTCCCCGCAAGCTCCTGTGCTCGGAGGTGGGCTTTTCAGAAGGTGATTGGATCACCGGGCACTCTGTTAGTGGATTTATCTGTTGATGAGCTCCTAGCTGAGTGTGCTGTTAGGAGGCGAGGCCCTGCCGGAGGCGGAGGGCCCCCTGGGAGGAGCTAGGCAGGGTTTAACTCTCTGTAGCTTTTCCTGATCTCCCTGCCTCCCGGCTGGTATGAGCTGAACAGGTTTCCTCCTCCACGCCGTTACTATCCTGAGTCAACCAGCCACGATTTGCGTCCTCTGAAACCACAAACCCAAGGAGACCTTTCCCTCCTTTAAATTGTATGTATCAGGTGCTTTCGTCCCATCACTGAAAAAGTGACAAACACGATATGCTCCTGACCACCTTTCCTTAGAACATTTACTAAAATGAAGTTAATTTTAGAATCTATCTTCCATACCTCTGAGATATATTTTTATCTCCAATGATTTAGGATTTTTTTTCAAAAACCTGAAAGCCATTTCTTTAAAATGTAATCACCAGGGTAGACTGAGCTGCCAGCTTCTAGTCTTGGTGGGAGGATAGAATCCTAACTTCAAAACTGCCAACTGACAGATGGGTTGGCAGCATTTACACTAACCAAGCCTTACAGGTTTTTCTCCTTCCTGACTGTACTTGGCTCCCACTGACCACCCTTCTCCACAGACATCCATTTCTTCCCTTTCAAAACACCCCCTTGTCCCTACACAAAGGAAAGCTGGACTTCTTTCCCATCACAATAGCACATTACTGATTTAAATCTATCCTTACCCATTAGTGTTTGGTTTTCTCTTTGACACTACGCTCCTACAGAATAGAGGTAAACTAATGGTCAACAGTCTTGAGAAGCCAATATATATTATTAAGCTTACCTAGAATCTTCATCTCAACTTTGAATCTCAAGGAAAATGTGTTAGGTCTGCTAATGAAGTATGTTTCTCCATTTTGCTGATGTAGAAAATACTGAAATAATATTTTGGATATTGTATGTATGAAACATATATACTTATGTCTCTGGCAAAATTTCTCCATTTTCTTTGGAAATAAATTGCTTTATCCCCAGCTCATTCTCAAAGCACAGCCACCCCCAGGAACTATCTTACCGCTCTGAAGACGATGATGGCTCTGTTACCCAGATTTCCGTTTTGATAACAATGAGATGACCAGAGGACTAAGTAAGCAAGAATGCTGTGCTCTTTTTCGGTAGGAGAATGAATTTTTACCAGTCTCCATGACAGGCTTGAAAATAAAATACTTTATCACTAGCAGTTATAATTATCAGCCACTTGACTGACAATTCTGGTGAAGGCAGGAAATTTAAATTGCTGAACATGTCTCCAACCTTCCAGTGTAGACTTTGGTGAACAGTGTCTGTTCTCTGGGGATGTATGTAGATGTCTCATACTATTCAGAATATATTCTTTACTGGGATACGAGACACTGTGTATCTTCTCTTATTAGCATATGTTCTTATAATTTGCCAGAGCACATAAATTAAATACCCTCTAAATACTTTAAATAGAAGAATGACTATTTTTTTAGGAATATCAACAGGAATAACTGATTCAAGTTTGTTAAAATGTTTCTGTATTTATTTCTTAGATGAACTATTTTTGTGTTCATTGTGGTATTAAGGCTGACTGAGTATATGAGCAGAATTTGTTATAACCTTGGGAGCTTAGAGAGTATCAATTTTAGTCATGATAGAATGAAAAAAAATTGCAAAATAGAATTATAATTTTTTTCTTTTATGATTATTTACAAATGTATAATTCTGATTTTATAATTTTTGTCATCATAAAGTGGCATTTAAATTTTAAATGCATCATTGTAAGTAAAATTTACACTAGAGAATTATAAAATCATACCTTTTCTTATATAATTATAAGCTTGTTGAATTATAATTTTAATGTTGACTGAATTGCAAAACCATACAATATAGTTGCTTCAAATTACTTAAAAAATTCAGTGATTTGTCCCAGTAAGGTGCACTCCAGGAATGCAGTGCTATAAAAACGATGGATTCTTTTCCACAATCACATTACTTAGAATACTTTTAGTTTTATATTCTGGAGTCATTGTTTGTGAACTGTTGCATAAATCAAATTAATAATTAAGAGAATTAGAATTTTTAGTCTGGGTAAAAGGCTGTACAATATCAAAATATCAAAACCTAAGTGTATGGTAGACCCTTTAATCCTTAATTAACTAATTGATTTTTTAGGAACATTTTAAAACTCAAGAATGAGAGGCAAGAGAGCCAAAAGCAGTCTAGCCACTATGACTCTGGAATGGGAACTGACAGTCCTCGACTGCTACAAGTTAGGTCACTGCCCCCACCTTGAAAGCACTCTTCCAAAGGAATTAGTTATTCACTCATACCACTGAACATTCCTCCCTGTGAATGGCTCTCTCAGTACCAATAGATTTTTTCAGTGTTTGGATGGGAGCAAAAAACTACCATTCTAGGACCTGAGTGTCCGTGTAGCACTGGAATGTGCAAGCTGGGCAGTGTGACGTAGGGATATAAAGTTCTTTGCGTGCTTTACAGACCTGCCTGGAAAACTGGCAAACAGACTCTTTGCTGGTCTCCTCATCTTCTTAGAAGCATACTGTCTGCAAGTAGAATCTTCTTTCCTTGGAGAATTTTAGCATTGAGCCCAGACTCAGATGTTTTCATAAGCAACTGTGTAGTCAGGAATTACTGAATCTGCTCCAAAACATGTCGCCGCCTCTCTGTAATAGACATCAAGGTCAGAGTATTATACACTACAGAGTTCTGCATCATCAGCATAATCTCACGTCAAAATGCAGCTGTGCTGGGGGTCAGTTCATTTTCAGTGATTTTTTTCTATAATAGGCTGCAGAGAGACATTGGCATATCTATAAGACGTTGGCATATCTTTGAGCAGCTGCAGCTCTCCATAGGAGCATGATGGCTTCCAGATTTTCTGGGCCTGAATAGCTTCTTGATCCTCACTACAGAAAGAACCATGAAGAAGCAGGGCTGCTAGGGAGGAAGCATACGCGACTGCAGCATCACCTTGTGTGTGCTGAAACCATCTGTACTCTTTCTCAGATGGGGTCGTCATCCACATTTGACATGTAGTCTTCTCCTTAATCTTCTTGTTCAGGTTCTTCTAGGCTGGCTTAGGTACTTCTAGGCTTAGGTTCTTCTAGGCTTCACTGACTCCATCTCCCTCCACATCCTCACTTGGGGCACCCTTGATCTGGCTTCTAAAAATACTTTATGATCCTTTTTTTAATGCATCTGACATTCCAAGCTTTTGCCATCTCCCTACTGCTACATGATCTTCCATGGGATTTAAACCATCTGGTGGAGAAAACATGTTTTCAGGGGATGCCTCTCTTCATAGATGTAAGTGGCATCGTATCCCTTTTCCTACTGGATCCATCTATTTCGGCAATCTCTGCTCTTACAGCACTTCTGGGTTCCTCATCTGAGTCACGATTCCTGAGTTCTGGTGAGTCCATACTTGTGGCTGGAACAACTCCAGACACTATTTCAGACCCTGAAATTCCTGGCTCTGGTAAGTTACAGGTTGAAAGATGTTGATGAAGTTAAGTGATTGGAAGTGTTCCTCTTAGTTGGGTCCTATTACAATTACAAACTGTAATTTTTTTTGCCTGTGTGTTATTTTACTGGGAAAAATCTTAGTGGATAGTACCTCCTTACTTATATTTGAGTGGAATGCAATTTATATCTTTTATTGATATGTAATTTATATCTTTTATTGATAGATGGTTCTGTTTCCCATGGAGATGAAATTTTGTTAAGTCTAGAATCCTACACATATGTTGAGTTCTTCTGAGAGGTATAATCACACTCGTGTGCTAGTCAACCACAGTGGCTCTGTATTTCAATGTTGGGTACAGCTTTTAGTGGTATCACACAAATAGAAAACCTCCATAGAGACTCACCATTACAGGACAGGCTGGTTTTCCTCTTCAACCCTCAGCACCTTAAGATAAATAACAAACTCAATTTCCCTAACTGAGAGGAGTTTAATAGAGACCACCAAGAAAGCCAATTTCAAGTAGATTGAAATGGACAAATCAGTTAAAAAAATAGTGGAGTTAAATGAATTATGTTCAAACTGAATTAAATATAAATCTATGAGTATAGAGTGGTATCAATGATTTTTAAAAAATCATTGGGAGAGAAATATTTTTCTTGCCATAGAATTCCAACCTATTAATGTAGAAAATGGAAAATTTCTATTTGGTGAATGTCACAATAATAACTGCTTCAGTTAAGAATCATTAGCAGAAGCTAAAATTAATAGCTGCAAGTATTATGGAAAACAGGTTATGGAGATTATATAGTCTTAAATGATCTCTTCACAAGATACTGTTAGAGTTTGTGCCTAGATGTGCCCCCAAAGGCTCATGCAGTCATGGGACGGACTGCTAGAGTTTATGATTGATCCAGGGTGCAATGCTAGTATTACGGGTGTGAGTGCTGCACGCACCCTAGGGCAGTTGACTTGCACACAATGTACGGGAGAGAAAGAGGCTGCTCTCTGCTGCTCCTCCCTTTTTGTTCTTGCTGCTTTTGCTGTTTTCTGCTACTATGATCAGTTGCCCTCTGTCATGTGCCCCTCTGCCTTAGAGTATGGACTGAAACCTCCACAAACTGTGAGCTAAATAAACCTTTCTCTCTTTAATTAGGGTGTTGGGTATTTTGTTCTACCAAGGAGAAAAAAGTAAACAAAAGAAATATATATTAATTACAAAGGGAAATAATAGTAACATTGCAGTGGACAAATGAGGCAGACACCTCCTAGTTTGGATTGAATTGTGTTCTCCTGCTCATAAATTCTGAAACTGAAATTTTTGCTCCAAGTACTTCAGAACGTGACCTTATTTAGAAATGGTGTCTTGCACATGTGATAATAGGGTAGGCCTCTAATCCAATTAAATTTGTGTTCCTATAAAACAGAAAAATTCTGATGCAAACATGCACACAAACACAGGAGAGTGCATGAGAAGATGAGTGTGGAAATTGGGATGGTGCTTCTATAGAAAAGAGACACAAAATATGCCCAAAATATGGCCATCAAACCCGCAGAAGCTAGGGATAGGGCACAGAACAGATTTTTCCTCAGAGTCTTCAGAAGGAACCAATCCTGCCAAAACCTTGATCTTTAATTTCTAGTTTTCACAATGCTGAGACAATAAATATCTGGCATTTTGTTACAGTAGTCCTAGAAAACTAATATACAAACTTAACGAGTGATCAAAGCTAACATCACCAGTGATGGAACAAATGGACGTTGTGTCATCCTCGTAGAATGTGCCAAGAAAGACACATCATTACTTTTATGAGTTTTTGCTAAAAATGTACGACCTAGATTTCATAATGGTGAAAGGACTGACAAATGAACGTTGAGGGACATTATATAAAAGTTGATCAGTATCCTTCATCAGTGTGAAGTTTATAAAGGCAAAGAAAGGCTGAGGACCTGTTTCAGATTCAAGGAGACAAGAGATGTCATATGTCAGTGTAACTGGTGATTCTAAACTGGATCCTAGGCTGAGATAGAACATTAGTGACACATCTGGAAAACTTTGAATGATGTCCCCAAATTATCCAATACTATTATAATAATATCCATTGTCTCCTTTTGATAATAATACTGTGGTAATATAAGATGCTAATATCTGGGGAATCTGTCATAAAAAGTACATAAGAGTTTTTGTACCATTTTTACAACTTTTTTGTGAGTCTGAAATTTTTTCAAAGAGTTAAGAAGACTTAACACAAAGATGTTATAGGTGACAGCCAGCAGAAAGTTTTTAATTTTTGGCTTACAATTTGCCTTATCAAACAGTAACTGAGGCCATACCATTTCTATAAGGTAATGGTTTATAAGCAATCCTGGAAAGTTATATGCTACTCTCAATGGCTTTAAGAAGTATTATTTCTAAGCTATCATAGCCCAGTAATTTTTGCAATGAGTGTCAAGTATTCCTCCTTTTTATGCCACTTAAAAATATTTCTTCACATCTTTCTCTATGACATTAAAATTATTTTAAAGTCCTCAAAGATAAGAATTAGCTCTTCTGATTATCAAACATTGCATTTAAACATAGGAAAAGTAAAGGTACTTTTCAGAAAACCTAAAAGGATGTCACTATACTGCATTGATAAGATTACAGAACTGTGTCTTGATCATCAAGATGATAAGGCTATACTAGTGGTTGGCAGGGCAATTTTCTGATGAGGACAAATAATTTCTCAATGCAAAATGATTTCTTCAGTAGCATTAACAATGACAACAATTTTAATCCCTTTTCAGAGATCAATAACACTGTTGATCTGAAAAAAGTTTGATGAGCTGGATATGGTGGTGCATGCTTGTAATCCCAGTACTTGGGATGCTGAGGCATGAGAATCCTTGTGAGTTTGAGGCCAGCCTGGACTACAAAGTGAGCTCAAGGCCAGCCTGAACTGTGTAACAAAACCCTGTCTCAAAAAGACAAAAAAAGAAAAAAGTTTGATAGTTTGTACATCCTGCAAGTAAGATGAAGAATTTTTATGTTCTTAAAATAGTGACTTTCAGCTCCTACATATATTGGACTCTTCAATACTTAGTTTCTTTTGATGGAGGTTGGAATGGGGTAAAGTTTGGGAATTTCTTCAAATCACAAAGAACCATATCTAAAATATGGACAATTAAATGATTTCTTATAGTGAAGTTAGGCATTTGGTATCACTACAACAACAGCTAGGAGACAATCTCTACCATCTGGTACAATCAATTCATACCTAAGATTTTGAGTTAAAGTTTGGAATTTAGAGTAAATCCACTCCAACATTCTCATTTTCCAGAGGCTTTGAATCCTCTCATCAACAGTAAACCAAGGATTATCAGTCATCTCCAACTTGTTCACAGTGGGTCATCTTTTGATCCATGCTTCTGTCAACCAGCCAAATAAACTATTAACATCTTCTTAAACTCCATGGGATGAAATATTAATTTCAGAACCTCAACTGAATGGGTTCATATTGACAAACTCGTCCTGACCAAGGTATGTATTTTTGCCATTATCCCACACCCTGAAGATCCATTCCCACACTTGTTCATCAAGTATCTGTTTTTAAGAGTTAGAAAACTCAAGAAGTCCTTTGTGTGAACAACAGACCTCCTCCTGAGTCACTATGCACCTCACCCTTAGATGCCTTCTGTGATTGAGCCTGGTTATTTATGGACCTAGAGGCAAAAGTGGCTGGTGAGGATGTGTCCTGAGGAGTGTCAGAATTATCATGCTTGATCAAAAGAGGATTAGTTTCCTCAGGTATAGGAAAGAGGCCTACAAAACAGGGCATGGGGGTGGAGATGCCTCTGTTGCTGTGGGTGGGGAAATCTCTTCCTCTGGCAAAACAATCTCATTAGAGTCTAGGAGCTCAATATCCCCTGCCTCATCAGGATCCTCCTAAACATCTTCATTCCAATTCTTGGGATGCCATTCTGTTAACCTTTCCTTCAGATAACTTTTAAGGCTGAAGTGTTAGACCTACTCTATATTTCAGCCAATTGAGTTTTGAAAGGCTTGTATTTGGTTTTCTGCAATCTTAGCTCTGTAGCTAAGGGAGAAAAGAATCACTTTCAGGATACACTTAGAAACCTTCAGAGTTTTATGTGTGTCTGGAGCTGGAAATTTGAATCTTTGAGCTCCCATTCCCTTGTATCACTTTGTCTTCACATTCAGAAGACTTTAGATCTTTTATGCCTCCTTTGAGCTCATTATTTTCTTTTACTAGCCTGTCGAGAGCAATCAGCCTGCATCATTATATTTTCCATTCTGCCTAAAATATTCAAAAGTATCACATATAGAGTCATCAAATTCCTTGCATCTTACCAGTAATGAATTCGGATAGTCAAATGGATCTACCCTGTGTATCATATTAAATAATTCACATTACAAAATATCAGCATTCTGCACATTATTAGGAGAGACCATGGCATCTTTAGGTCTCATCAAATTAGATAACTTCAGGAACCACTAAAGCCATTAAAAATTTTCATCTTTACAACTCTATTTCTCAGGAGCAACTCCTGGTACCAAAGTCCATACCAGTCAGTGCTCACCAGAGGAACAGGTTTAATATAAAACATATAAGTACACAAAGATTTACAAGGTAAGCTTACAATGACCACTGGCAGAGTCAGGTATAGAAGAATGCAAAATGGCTGTCTGTATGCTGGGGCTCTGAAGGGTCCAGTCAAAGACTGAAGGCCTGGAGCTCAGTGTAGAGTCCTCTTTGAGTCCATATTAAGAGGCAAAGAGTCTGTGATGGAGGGATGTAGAATCCGTACTGGAATCTAGGAGAGAGATAGGCAAGTTTAGGTGAAGGGCTCCTCCAAAGAAATACAAGTGAGACTTTTTTCTTCTTTCTCCCTTTTTTTTCCTATGCAGGTGCCAAGCCTGTTTACAAGTCCACACCCAGGGTGCAGCTTATGTCTTAGGTAAATCTCTTCAGTCACACCTAGAACTATGCTAATTTAATCAATTGGGTGTTTTTTATTCAAGTTGACACAACAATTAACTGTCACATCAGATAAGTCAATACTCTAGAAAACCTGGCCTGAGTTATGTTCTGTATATGGGAACGAATGACCATATCTGTGTGTCCATTCACTATAAGATTTCATTTAGTTTCTGTGGGAGTACAGTACACACTTTCATGCTATAGGTACCTACTGCTTCTTGTGGCAGATGTACCCTAAGGAAACCCCCAGTGGGTCACATCCTTGTGTGGTTGCATCTGCATGAGCTGAGCAGGACATGTCTTTGCTTCTAATCAATAGAATATGGCTGGTAATAAGATGTTACCCTTTGGGTTAGGTTACAGTGGGACTTCTTTGGCTCCCATACACTTCTAACACAGACTGGAAAGAGATTTGTCTTTCTCTGGTTTTGAAGAAAAAGAGGACTTCATGTTTTGAGGACTTCCAAAAAGAGCCACATGGCAAGAATCTGCTAGTGGCCTCTGGGGAGCCGGGATAGTCTCTATCCAGTATCTAGAAATAATCCAGGGACCTCAGTCCTATAGCTGCAAAGACTGGATTCTGCCAACTACCGGACGAAGCCTGAAATTGGACCTTTGGGGTTGAAGTCTGGATGAGTAGGCAGCCTCTGCTAATTCCTTGATTCTCTTTAGTGAGTCCCTTAGGCACAGAATCCAGATAAGGACACCCTGACCCAAGGAAATTTTAAGATATGTATAGTACTAAGTTATTAAGTTTGGTAATTTGTTCTCCATCAAAAGAAAGCTCTTCCTCCTCTACCCTTATCTCAATCCTTGTAACACCATAAAATATTTGGACTTGCATCAAAATAGAGTCATGTATTTTTCATTCGTAAGAAGCATGGAGGTGTTCCTGGCTGGTATTGTTGTTGTTTTGCTTCTGCTTACCAATGGGAATGGTACATGTTACATTATAAATATAAATGTAATGAATTAAGCACAAACAATGTCACATTAAAGTTCCAATTTAGTGAGGCCTCAGATGTCTAACCGGCTTTATCTCATTATCTTCTCAGACTGACTTATTTGATGTAAGAAAATCTTTTTGAGACATCTCTTTGGAGCAAAGAAATCAGGCACTCTTACTGTACCCTTCTGCTACTATGCCCTTCATGCAACACTAACACAAAAGAAAATTTCTGATTTTATATGTTATGTGATGATTCTCACTGTACTTTTTCTTTCCAGGGAGGAATTCTTAGTGTGTTTTCCTTGATAATTGGTGCCATGCTAGCCCTAACTAGAATTATTCTATTAAAGGATACAAGTTACCCATCCTGCTTTTAAATTTAACCCCAAATTCTGACACCATTATCTTTCTTTCTTAAGGCTGGCATGAAAGAACCAAGCCACTTTCCTAGTTGTTCAATTTTTGCCAGGAGATAGCTAGTCTTGAACAGAGAGTTTATCATTTGGAAATAAATGAAAACCGAAGTATTCAGCTGAACTCACATGAATTTTTTACCAATCCCAGCCTTTTAGTTAATGATACCCACGGGCAGCTGGAAGGGCAATTAATGGGAATTCTTACACAGAAACAGCTCTCCTCAGTTCAATATTTCAATAGAAATGGAGTGGAGAATGTGGTACAAGCTATTTTTGTACTAATTGGTCACTGAATGAATTTTGTTATTAAAATAGGAACATAGAAAAGACACTGTTTTTTACACTAAAGTTAAAATAAAATTATGAAAATTGATTCTAGCAAAGGTGAAAACACAGAACACTCAATAACCTAGTCAAATAGTCTTACAAATAGGGCCAGATCAGATATTTTAAGTGTTTTTTTTTTATTCTTCTATAAGGAAATGAGTTTCAGTAAGAGAATCTTCCTCAAGAAGCCAATTCCTTCCCATTTTGGTTGGCTTCATTGCATTTAGATTGTTTACAAACAACTCATAGGCTCAGATCTGCCCCTATCAAGTTGTTATAACCAGGTGTTTGTGTGTGTATGCGTGTATGTGTGCGTGTATGGAGATCTGCCCATGACATGCCTTAGGCTTGTAGGAAGCTGGATCTATTGAGCTCATGTTACACTGATGCTGTAGTACATCATGGTACACTGATGCTGTAGTATATCATGGTATACTGATGCTGTATTACATCATGGTACACTGATACTGTATTACATCATGATACACTGACTGTGCAGTACATCATGGTACACTAACACTGTAGTACGTCATGGTACACTGACACTATATTACATCATGGAACATTGACTCTGTAGTACATCATGGTATACTGAGGCTGTAATACATCATGATATACTGATGCTATATTACATCATGGTATACTGATGACTACTGGCAGAGTCAGGTGGTCATCATCATGGTATACTGATGCTCTAGTACATCATGTTACACTGACACTGTATTACATCATGGTACACTGACGCTATATTACATCATGGTACACTGATGCTATAGTACAACATGGTACACTGATGCTGTATTACATCATGGAACACTGACGCTGTAGTACATCATGGTATACTGATGTTATATTGCATCATGGTATACTGATTCTGTAGTGCATCATGATACACTAATGCTATAGAATCACTAGTAAGAGGATGCTTAGCACCAATTTTCTCTTTAATAGGCTTATTTTTCCCAATGTTTAGTGGAGCATTTTGATGTATGTGTGATACTTTAATCAACTGACGGCTCCCACTGAGGAATAGAGCCTGTGTTATGAGATTGAAGTTTACATGCTCTTTTACCAAAATACCCACCTCCCGTAGACTTTGAAGGAAGGCAGTGTTGTTTTGATAACTGAGAGGTTATTCAAATCCTGTTTCACATTAGCCTCACCTGAAGCCTGTGCATATTGATTCGGAATTCCCATCACATGTTAAATGTTGCTATTTTCCTGTGTACTCCAAGTTAATTCTGATGTCAGGCAAGTTAAGGACCTGGGCACTGAATAATGCCTGTGAAGGGAAAACATCTAGGCAGAGTGTACTGCCATATGAACGAGGGTAACTTGGTGTGGATTCTGTGCTCATTGAGCATGGACAAAGCAGCTCTCCATGCACTGAAGTCAACAGAGGCACACAGATTTCTAGCTTCCACAGCAGAGCTGGGCAGTCCTGGTGAATTCTGGGCCAGCATGGCCATAGAGTTGTGAAAGGACAATGTCTTTAGCATGGCTTCCTGCTTCTAGACATCAGTACCAGCACCAGAGGCCACATGATATAGCTCACACAGCAACCCAGATATTTAAATCCTCTGGTGGACACATGATTCAGGAGATCCCCATCAGGGAAAGGATAAAGGAGCAAATGTACATCTGTGCGCACATGTAAGACATGCCCTAGAGATACTGAGAAAGACTTCAGAAAGAGCTAGAGGGCTTGAAATAATGAGCTGGAGCAAGAAGCAGAATATTTTTGTGGCTAATCTGATTATATTTTCCTTCAGGCTGAAGAGGTCTATGCATATATGGGTTATATACTCAGAAACAAGTTTTAAATTAGTAAACAAACTTTACTCAGTACTTGATTGGGCAGGTGATGAAAGTTATCAAGTACAAAATGTTTTTGCACAGGGAACACATTTGTGCTAACCTATTTTTCTCTCTTGACAAAAAATGTTATACAGATTTAGGGAAAAATTATGTAGTGTGCAATAAACTACTGAGATCTGAATTACAGTTTCCAAGTGATTAACTATGTAAACAGTGGTACTTCCATCATTGTAGAATTGTGGAAAGTAAATGAAATATTTAGGCATTCAGTGGGAACCTGGCATATAGTAAATTTTCAATAGACAATTAGATTTTTTCCTATGGTTTAATATAATTCCATGAAAAAGGACAGACTTAAAGCTTAACTGGTATTTTTATCTGAGTTTTGTCATATTCACAAACTGTAAATTATGAAATATAGATTCTAATCATTGAGTGATACTTTAGTATTTATGTTTTTAAGATGTGTATCTTTAACTTATCATGACATGTTTTTAAGAAATACTTAAAGGGCTTTACAGACAGTGTCAGAACTTCACACCAGTGTCCTTTTGTTTTCCCATCTTCCTGTCATTATGTTCTTTCCATATTTTACATTTTTTGTGTAATAAATTCCAGAATATAGTGTTAATATATAAATTTAAATCAGGCAATAGTTATATATACATTATATATACTGCATGTAGGTGTATATGTTCTCTGTGTATACACTGAATATAGGTA
Source organism: Dinomys branickii (assembly GCA_004027595.1). Classification (NCBI taxonomy): domain Eukaryota; kingdom Metazoa; phylum Chordata; class Mammalia; order Rodentia; family Dinomyidae; genus Dinomys; species Dinomys branickii. The sequence continues at coordinate 20,865 of PVLD010019870.1, forward strand.
TAGGTACATACTCTGCTTTGATTTTGCTATCTAGAATCTATTGGCTGATGCCTTTCATAAATCTTGAAAAGTCTAGGCTATTATCTTTTGAAGCATCTGTTCTTTCTTTATTTTTTTGTGTCTTTATTGCCTCCAACTGCCTGTATTTTAGGCCTGTTAATACTTTCCCAAAGTCTTGACATTTTTTTTGTAGTTTGTGTAATTTCTGTTGACCTTTCCTGAAATTCAGAGTCTTTATTCTGCTATATATCTTCTTATGTTGCACCTTCAGATGAGTTAACTTCAATTCGAAAATTGTGATTTTCACACGTAGCGTTCTACTTTGCATAGCTTTATTCCTTTGCTTACATTCTCTGTTCTTTAACACAGTATACATTTCATGAGCGTTTCTGTCTCTCACGCTTTCCTTGTGCTCGTTTCCAGTTGCTCCTACCCATTAGCAGTAAGCTTCAGGCAACTACTTATCTGCTTTCTGTTCTGACAGCATCTCTGTGTCTCTGTTATAATTCCATATAGTTTTAGATTCATGCATTTTGCTGTATTGTATGTTTGATTTTCTCACTTAGCGTGTTTTTTGAGACTCACGCACATGATGTATTAGTATTTCATTTATTTTTATTATGGTGAAATATTCCATGTATAGATATTTTATAGTTTCTTTATCTCTTCACCAGTGGTCAAAATTTGGACTTCTTGCAGTTGGGAACATTTATAAATAATGCTGTGCTGAACATTTGTTACATACACCTTTGTGTGGACAGAGGTTTCCACCTCTTAGGTAAATCTGTGGGAGTGTGGCTGAAGGGGCACATGGTCAGGATGTTTAACTTTGTGGGATACTGCCTTGTTGTCTAAAGCAGGTGTAAAATTTTACATTCCAACCAGCAATATGTACTGTCTGATGTCCAGTTGTTTCCCCAGCTCACTAAATTTGATGTGATCAATCTCTGTCATTCTAATCAGTTTAGTGGTCAGGTAAGTGTGTTGAATTGTGGTTTTAACATGAATTTCTCTGATGACTAATGATGCTGAAAATATTTTTGTGCCTACTTGGCATCCACATATCTTCTGTAGTAATGTATAAGTTCAAGCATTTTGATCCCCCATTACTAATTTTTGTAAGTGAGTTATAATGTTCTTTGTATAGTTTTTCTGAGACATGTATTTTGCAAACATTTTTATGAGTTAGTGACTTGTGCTTTTATTTTCTTAACTAATACTCAAAGGACACCTTTAGGTGTCCCTTTCTTTTATTATTGTTTTTTTCCCCTTATGTTTTTGTCTGTGAGTTAAAGAGCTTTAGCTTTCACATTTAGGGTTTGATGCATTTCAAATGAATGTTTGCGTGTTGTGTGAAGCATGGGTAAAAGTTCAGTTTTTGTCAAGAGATGTTTAATTGTTCGTGCACCATTTGTCAGACTGACTTTTTCTCCTTTAGTTTATCTCATCACATTTGCTGAATATCAGTTGACCCTATGAGTCTGGGTCTGTTTCAGGACTCTAATTTGCTTTATTAGTTTTTATGTCTATGATTACATCAGTGTCACACTGTCTTGATTACTGTCTCTTACAGTTATGTTATAATGTTTGACATTAGAGTAAGTCCCTCAAACTGTTGCTTTTTATTTTTTTTCAAAATTATTTGGAGATTTTTCACACACACACACACACACACACACACATATATATATATATATATATAAACAAAATTGCATCTATTAATTTAAAAAGTTCCTGGTACAAGTATGATTTTTGACTACATTAAATTATGCATACATTTTTGGAGAGAAATGCCATCTTAATAGTGAATGTTTAATAAGTGAACCTGATGTTTCTCTGCATTTATTTAAGTCTTAACTACCTTCGGAAATGTTTTATAGTAATTTTTTTGTGGTAATGTGAGATTGATCCCAAGGCCTTCATACTGAGATGCATCTCAAAACATTTTTTTTACTTAATTAATTTAAGTGAGATTAGTAGGAGTATATACTTCTCTTAAAGTTTTGATAATCTTGAAGACCATTCCCTACCACACCCAATTATTACTAATACCTTTAGGTCCTTGACCTGAACTTTTGTGCATGTTTCTTTCACTGGACATTTTCAGAGTGTGCTCCTTAAAAACAAAACAAAACAAAACAAAAAACCTCACTCCCAGGTTGTTACCACTGCTAAAATGCAAAGAGTATATTCAGAATGCCATTTTCTAGCTCTTCGGTAGCCAGGATTAAATGAAGAATAACATGCTTCTTGCCTGTTGAAATCAGGTACTTTCCTATTCTACTTCAGATGGTCCCTGAATGTGTTTTCTAAAATAAATTAAATATATTAACAGAAATTTTCTTAAATTTACAAATAAAGTCAGCACTATTTCTGAAATATTGATATATCTTTTTGCTTTGGGAAAAAATTACTAAAGCAGGAATGTTGAAGACAGGGCATGCTAAAGTGGTTATTTATGTAAAAGATTAATATATTTTAGACATGCTGTTGATTAAAAGTCAGGTTGTTTATTTTATGAAGCTAATTATTGTGATTATAGCTATATTCATTAATGGAATTGGGTTATTGCTTTATTTATTACTGTAGTTTAAAATTTTATAAAGCCTATTATTCCTTTAACTAAATCTGAACAAAATGTTTCCTTTCAGCATGTGAATCTTTTGTTCCATAGAGAATACATGAGTTGTTTTATCCTTTCTAGTATATGTGTATGTATCTAAATTCATCTTCAGAAATGTCAGTGTGATGAAACATTGTACAGGGAAGTTATATTTTGGAAAACATATTAAGTCAGAATTTCCAAGGAACATTATCCTATTTTCAAAATCTAATGTCACCAAATGACAAGTATTTATATATTTTTAACTTCTGCTTTATTTTGTTTGTTCGTCAGCTAAAATATAAGTGAGAAGAAAGAAGTGTCCTTTCAGTTATGCAGGAAGAATGTATAACTCTGTTTCCAGGTCATTTAAGTTTATTCTTGTAAGTGTTCTTCGAACCTCATGTGGTACCTTTGGGCTTTCCTCATTTAAGAAACAAATACATTTGTCCAAGGGACAAAAGTTCTGTGACTTGAGGGATGTAATATCTAGTCTTGGAAGAATAAGTATAAGCTTTGGTGTAAAATGGACTTGAGTTAGAATCAAGTCTCTGTCACTATCTTTGTGATTTAGGGAAAACTAATTTTCTGAAGCTCTAGCTCCTCTCAGTATAATAAAAGCTTTTATTTTTTATAACTAGCACTTATGATGCAGGGTTGTATGTGTAGAAACGCACTTGGTATTGTATACCCTGCATATTGTCTGTTGCCTGACCCCAGAGAAGTTGGATGACCTGTTAGGATATTATTGAGTATGTCTTAGAGTGAGACTCTCCTAACAGTGGGCTTGCTAGACTACATATGAATATTTTTTAGGGGCCAAGTGTAAAAGAACAGGTTGCATAACCCTTTCGTGTTTCTTACTAATAAACGTCAGTTTGTCATTCATTGCCCTGACAGTTCTTTTACTACTCTGTGGCAGAAAGATTAATAGGGAAGGAGAGACAGACATTCTCCTTCCATTCACCAGAAGCAACTGATTCTCACCCCAAACTACATGTTATTACTACCAAGTTCACTAAATAGACTACATAGGCAAATAAAACAGATTTTGCAAAAATATAAGAAGACTTTCAACATATTTTCCCCTGAGATCTGAATGTCTAGGGTCTCTGTGGATGACCTGATTTTTTCCTGCCTTCTCTCATGATCACTCATAACATTAAAGCAAACAACAACGAAACTATATCATGTACTTCTTTGTAGCACATTTTAATACACTTGAAATTATGGCCCTACCATAGAAATGTGCCTTCTTTCCTATAGCAGGACTAAGTTCTATGAAGAGAATTCAAGAAAATCAACATGTGAGACTTGGGAAATTTTAACATTGTGGTGGCTGGTAGGAAAGTAGGAAAAAATAGAAGGTGGTCTTGTTACAGATACCATCATCTTGCACAATAGAGTGTTTGAGTCTCCACTACAGAGAATGCATTGACAGAAAAGAAAAAGACCTCAAATAGAACCCCATGCCTTAAGGAGAAATAATGCAGCTACAATGAGGAGACCAAGGGGATGTCCAAGATGAGAATCAGCCTGTGGGAACTCTTAAGTGAAGAGTAAACAGCACTTATTCCTCTGCTTTTCTTTGTTTAACCTGAGAAGGATTCATTTCCTCTGCAGAAAGAGAGTGATATTGTCGTATCCAGGGGATGGGCACTGCTGCTCTGTTGTCTGAGCAGCCCACTGGGAGAATAAACTCAGTGCCAATAATAAATTAGAGGGACAAAGTTTAATGAAAAGAAGACACTTTATTTGTAAAGAGGAAAACGAAGGAGAAAGAAGATAGGTAGGTACCCTGGTAAGAAAGAACCAGGGTATGGGGCTGCCCAAAGAGGTGGTGTTCAGAGATCCTGTTTTCAGCTGTTTTTACAAAGGAGGGTAAGGGACTGTTTCCCCTCCACCCAGAACTTACCATGAGTGGATTGAATTCTGGGCACCTCTGCATAACATCATTTCTTCAGTGGTTTATGTGTAGCTTTTGCTACCTTTTAAGGCCTTATCGCTGGAGTGGGTGGCTAGTTGGCAGGGGGTGTCCTATTTATAGTTAGGTTTGAGTTAATAAGGGGGTGTGTGGCTATCTATTGTACACCATAATGACCCTAGAGTGAATAATAAAGTGACTCTAGAGTGAACACACATGTATATGTGTGTATATGTTAGTGCAGGGGTGGGAGTACATACTGCCTTAAAGTTAGTCAGTGCCCTTTTTGCTTCCTCTGTAGTTTACAGGCCCCTGTGCCTACAACATTTAGGAACTTATCTGGAGTTGAGTCATTAAAAATATAGACTAATAAGAAATAAGATTATAAATGGTTTAAAATGTCTCTGGGAAGATCCTTTCTATCTTGAGCTCTTATTGTTGTTTTAAGAACTCTCTTTTTGTCCTTCTGTGTATAGTCAATATTTCTTGAACTCCATTGTGCACTCAATGTCTAAATGTAGTTTTAATATCAATGAGGGGAAGCCAGAGAAAAATGAGCTATTGTCAATTGCTTTATCTATTTCCAAGAAATCATTTTCTCCAAGAAAGAGCAAGTCATTTTTACCTTAAAAATTAGGGTGGATAATTATTCCTTTCATGTTGGATTGGATGAATTGTAGTGTATTCTCTAAAGATCTAGGATCACAAGCAGTACATTGTTATTCTTTTTTTTTTTTTTTTTTTGGCGGTACTGGGGATCGAACTCAGGACCCTGCGCTTGCTAGGCAAGCGCTTATTCCACTGAGCTATATCCCCAGCCCCTACATTGTTATTCTTAATAGCACATCCTTCTGGCTATGTTCCTTAGATTTTTTAACAAAGTCTACATATGCCCTTTTTTCTTTCTTTTTCCCCTGTGAAAACACATTTTCAGTTGCTGACGACCTGAAAGCTTATGAGATCCGCTGGCCCAGCGTAGGCCTCACCAGTGGCCATTCAACTGTTGCAGTAAAAAAAAAAAAACCTTTAAAGTAATATCTAAAAAAAAAAAAAAAGTAATATCTAAAGTGGGGGGTTTGCTACGTGACTCCTGGATTGCATGAGGGTAACTTTTATTTTTAGATATCTAAGCCTTCATTGCATATTGATAACACAAATCTTTGAATATACAGCAATGCAAAACTTTTAAAAATATTAAATTCCTATAGCTAGGTTCATATGAAGGGATGATGAGCACTGGTGTAGAGCACTCTTCACCAACAGACAGAACCAAATGTTCTGCAAACCAACAGCAAGAAGGGCAACTTTTCTTACTAAAATCTTCCTTTTGTGCTTCTACACATCTCTATGGTTTCACAGCTAATGACCTCTTAGTCTACAGCCCTAATTTCATCTTAAATATACATTTCTACAATTCTCATTTATGCTTATCACCTCTTCCTAATTTCTCTACCTTTACCATGCTTATCATTTCTGATAACTTCATTATTAAATTCCATTTCAGTATTCTGTTAATAGTTCTTTTAGATTTTTTTATTAGTATGTGTTTATGTACACATTGTTTAGGTTCTTTGTGGGAATCGGTACCTGTACAAAATACATCTTAATTCCTTTCTTCATTCACTTCCCTTCCCCTTCCTCATCCTCTCTACACATTTCTTGATCCTGTTCCTTTATTTATATTTTTTGGTACATGTCTGCAATACACAATGTTTACATTCCTAGTGTAGAATTGGCACATCTTAATTTTTATCCCTTTCTCTTTGTTCCCCCTACCCCATCTCTCAATTCCCTTCCCCTCTGAGAAAGATCTAGCTCCCTATTCACTGAACATTGTGGTCTCACAGTGTACCCACTGTCCTACAAATGACTCAAGTTTGTCTTTCTTTATGGTATCAAGAGGGATCTGGAAGGCACATTATGGAAGTATGATTATTCCTTTGCTTGTGGGCTGATGAACAACTGGAAAACTTGCCTGGAAAATGAATGGAGGAATGGAAATGTAGCTTTATCTTTTTAAATGAATTTCTTGCCATGAGATAGTGGAAATGAAATCTGGGTTTGGGGAAATAATGAGCTTGGCTCACACATCTCTAAAAATAACTTTATATAATGGCTTTCCAACAAAGGTAATAACAAGATTTGACAGCTTGCCTCTTAAAAGTTAATTTGAGTTATTATTATAACCTAGTGAATGGAGACACTTGCTGAATAGGTAGATATCACAATGGATGAAATAAATTTGAAGGCTCTGAATTATATAACTGGATAAGGGTGTTAAGTAATGATCAATAATATGTCTCAAGTACTCCCTTAGAGATAGGTATTCCATACATGTACACATGAACGTTTTTGTCAAAAATTAAAATGAAATATTGGTAAAGCACAAATCCTCAAGATCTGCAGGGTCTGGGCTGTCTTCCAATGAGCTACTTTTTTCCTCTGAGTTTCGTTCCTTTATTAATTATTTGCATTGCATCTTCATAGAAATATATGTATATATTTAGAATATATATTTAGAACATACATATATTTAGAATATATGTGTATGCTAAAATACATTCTAAAATTCAGTACCTTAAGTAGAGTGAATATATCACAAAATACCACCTCACTTTTGTTACCATTTGACAAAAGTATTGAAATGATATGTAATACCTCATAGTTCCATAGGTCAGCATCCAGGTTGGCTCAGTTGAGTTTTTTTTTTCTGACAAGACTGAAATCACAATGTCAGCCAAGATTCAGTCTCACTTCGAGGAGCTAAAGAAGAATTCATTTCCAAACTCATTCAGGTTGTTGTCAGAACTTAGTTTCTGTGGCTTTTGGAACAAAGTTCCTGTTTGCTGTTAGCTGGAATTACTCACAGCTCCTAGATACCAGTTGTAGGTCTTTTGGATGTGGCTCCCTATCGTTTTTAAGGACAAGTTTGTTGTGGTGAATCTTTTTCATGCTTTTAATCTTTCTGCAACCAGAGAAAATTGTTTTCAGTTCCATGTGATTATGTTAAGCCTGCTGGGATAATGTCTCTATTTTAAGGTCTAATGTACAACATAGCATAATTAGTTTTTCCTTCCTATACCTTAGAGCTTGATATAAGTACATAGCTCACAGTAGAATATACCATGATTGTATTTCCTCCCTACACTAGAGAGAAGAAAATATACATGGAGGCACAAGGGTCAGTTTATAATTCTGTCTATGCAGTGACAGTGCAAAAGTCCTTCGTAGACCTTTTACCTAGATAATGTCACAATCTATCTACGCTCTCTGCATCTCTTTCTCTCCTGAAAAGAACACTGAATAATTTACCAAAGTAGAGATGTTAATTTTACAGAGAAGAATGTTATTTGTAACAGTAATTTTATTTTTACATGGGCTTCACTTTTCATAATATCAGGATAGAGATTTGATAGGCACAAAACCCTAGGAAGGCAATCAGAATACCTATACTCATTTATCACACCTGCTATGAATTCAGAGACCTTGTATGAGCCACTTGCATGTTCCACTTCTTGCTCAGAAAGCAAATTTTTTGACATTTTCAATAAGACTCAAGAAATAACTTGGATAACAAGAAATTAAGAGAAGTGATCATTTATTTATTTATTTATTTTTTTTTCCGGGACCGGAGATCGAACTCAGGGCCCTAGTGCTCAGCGGCAAGCACTTAGCCCACTGAGCTGTACCTCCAGCCCTGATCATTGATTTATGATGAATAAATTTATGTTGGATTAGAAAGTGTGAAAAATAAATTTTTTTGACTTGGAAATGTCATTAAAATACTGAGATGCACTCTGGTTTTGTTTAAAGAGCTATTTTGGAATTCTGAGTCACTGCGGTGAGTTTTCTTTATTTGACTTAAGAAAGCATCCAGTTGTTTTTCTCCCTTCCTGGTTCTGCACAGGTCAATGTTTTTCAGTTTGTAAACAAAGCCCTTGTGTTAAATTCCTAGTGGAGTTTTACTATCATATAAAAAATCTTTTTATTTTAAATAAGGAATTTCTGCTTTTACTTGTCAGGAAATAATTATGTGTTTGACATGATAATATCAAATTCACTGCCCATATTCTATAACACATGCATGTATTTTACAGTAAATGAACTCATCTAATGTATCTACATATAGACTTCTAAAAATTGCACAATGTTTAAGGATTCTTGTACTTTCAAAATAAACTTGACATAAACTTTTGGAGTAATATTTTGTAAAGTCTAGGAAAGTGCTTATAGCTGTCCATTAATAAGAACAATCGTTTTCGTCTCTTCCTCCCCTTGCCCAAGGTGCAGTGTTCTTGAAGACCAACTGGGAAGCTACCTGTGTTGTACAATATTTCAGCGGAGTCATTTTTACATCTAGTATGCAGAAGGTTTGTAAGGGTAAGTCCTGTTTTGGGCACAATAATGGTAAATATAATAGAAAATTTCTGAGTTAATAAAAGTGAATTTCAGTCAATTCTTTATGTACAGTTACTTAGAACTTCCTTTCCATTGCCCAGAGAGAGAGCATTCAAAATCTATTTCTTTCCCAGTCAGGAAGCAGCTTAAATGAAACTTCAATTTTAGATTTATTTTGTTTCACAGGTAGACTCTATCTCCCCTTTTTAAACAGATCCTTCTTTTGCACTATCCCTTCGACTTCTTCTTTCCTAGCACGCTGTATTTGTAGTGTATTAGAGTTCAGGAGATTACTTTTCTTCACCATTCACTTACATACAAATGCATTTTTATATGAGAATTTTTAAGGCTAAAAAGCAATCAAAAAAAAATCTCTCATGGAAGACAGGCATTCTGATGGATTCTAGGGGTAATTTAATGATTGATTTGTTGGTTCAATTACATATTTTTTCTAAAAGAAGGGAGTTGTGTCATCTTCATGACAACTTAAATCACCGGGGAAAATATACACAGTTTCTTCATTAATCTCATGTCATTTTTCAAAAATGAAAAATGATGTTACTAAACTTGACCAGCAACTTTTTTTCAAAGACTTGGTTAGTGCTGAATAATTTCTACAAATGAATTCCAAGCACAGTAGAAAATTTGTCAGGGAGGGGCAGAGCCGGGTGGTCTGTTGGGGGCGACCCCGTGGACGCGACCCAGTCCCCGGCAGTGTAGTGACGGGACGGAGCTGGGCAGTCCACGGGGGGCGACCCTGTGGACTTGAGCTGGCCTGGAGCTGGGCAGGCTGCTGGAGGTGACCCCGTGGACTCGACCTGGACCTGGACAGCGCAGCGACGGTGCAGAGCCTGGAGATCCACTCAGGGCAACACCATGGACTCAACCAGGCCCCGGCAGAGCCCAGCCTGGGCAGATCCCAGAGGTCTGCTTGGGAGACCCTGAGGATGCAACTGGACCTCTGGATGCCATGTATTGGGGCAAAGCCTAGTGGTTCGCTGGGTAACCTCGCTGACTTGACTGGACCCCCGATGACCTTGAAGGTTTGTCAGTGGGGGCTCGACCATAGTGAACCCAGTTCCCTGCCTATCTACTGTCTTTGAGCATAGGTGCTTTTCCACCTCCTGCCATAACAATCTGTATACACCCATATATGTTATAGCATAATTTGAAGCAGCCATGTCTCTTCCCAAGGTGAGAGTCCAAGGGTGTAAATAAACCCAAAAGTACAGTTATTATCACAGGGAAGATGACTGATTGGGTGGTAGAACAACAGAGATGAGGGTGGAGAAAATTGATTAATCAAACGAGCCATCATCTGTATAACTGAGTAACAAATGTGAAGATAACATTATGTAATACAGCCTCCAGAGCTAATTTTTTCCTATGTTCTCTATAATTCTGTATCTCTTTTATTGTTTTTGTGTTAACAGATGTGAAGATAACTTCATATAATACAGCATCCAGTGCTAATTCCCTACTATCTTCTCTATAATTTGGTATTTCCTTTAATGTTTATGTGTTAACTAATGTGAAGATAACATTATGTAATACAGCATCCAGTGCTAATTCCCTACTATATTCTATATAATTTTGTATTTCCTGTATTGTTTATGTGTTATTCTGGTTTATATGTCTCCATTCTTTTGTCTTTAAAATAAAAAAAAAAGAAAATTTGTCAGGGAGAGCGGTCAAAAAGAATGTGTCAAAACCTATCATGCCATGTCCAAAAGAAAGGAATTCCAGTGTACCTGAACAATGGCAGCCTCAGTATGAATACTGTTTAGCTTCCTGTTGGGACTATCTTTGTAAGACCCAGTAGGTGCATTTTAAGTTATTTTGTTAAAACATTAAGATATATTTTAACATCACTATGTGAGATGGGATTTACTGATATGAATTTTTGTCATTTTTCTAATGTTGTGCATGTACTATTTATATCTGGTCACAGAGCAAATGAAAAACACACCAAAGATCTCTCATTTTCTAAAGCTTGTATCATGATTCATGGAATTCAATAGGCAGCTGTATACCTGTCTTTGACTAGCTCTGTGAGTTGTGCAAAAACGTATAAAAGATGTTTCTTGACTTTGACTTAGAATGTGAAAAGGAAGGATAAACACTTTTACATTTTCTTGTATTAAGTCTGGTAATTATATTTTCCCAGGTGAAGATTTCTTTTAAAAATTTGATTGTTTCTGGCTTTTTAAGACCTTAAAACTAAAATCTGAATTGTCATTAATTGTTGATCTCATACCTAATGAAAACACACCTAGAAACATACTAGAATTAGTGTTATGAGAGAAATAACTATAATTTAGAATACTTTAAGTTGTACTATACTTAAAACTTAAATTACATTAAAAAAAAGGAGAGAACAAAGATAGCACAGTAGACACCAATAGCAAATCACAGCTTCTCTGGAACCTGGAATTGAGTTACTTGGTTAACAATTACTTAGCAAGGAGAAAAAGGAGAGCTCTGTAAAGTAAGCGTCAACAGAAAGCTAAAAACCATAAAGAAACAGAAGACAACCCAGAGAAAACACCAAATCCATATGAACCACTAGCCCCAGGTCACAGGGATAGTATATGACTCCACAAATACAAGGTAAGCTGGAAAGGACCAGCAGCCCCGACAATACACAATGAAACGACAGGGCTAGTCGTTATTGCAAAGTTTGAAGATAGTGCACAGTTTTTCTTTCTGCCTGAATTATTATTGCTGAGTTATTTTCTATTGTTAAGATTACTATAGTTGTTGCTTTTAATTGACTTTATCATATGTTAGTATCTAGACTGTGATTAATCTATACGAGTCTTTCTGATTTCTTTTCTATTGTCATCGGTGACATTGTTGTTGCTTTTAACTGATAATTACTCTATGTCAGTATCTGGTTTGTCATTGTGTTGTTGACCTTACCAAGGGTTGTTTTATCCTGTCTGAGTGGTGGTGGGTATCAAGCCCTCAAAAGAAGGCTGTAAACTAAGATGACCCTCAAATAGAAACATGACTTCTTCAAATTTCCCTTTGTTAGTTACCGAATACAAATATATCAAAGTGGATTAAATGCTAGACAGACAACGCAATAGAGTGCTTCATAAAATGACTGATGGACATTTTTGTGAGATCATGATGTCTAGTCTGTGGCAGTGAGGGACAGAGAGTGTGATACATGCCCTGAAGTAGAGCGGGTATGCTGAGGTGGGTATAACAGAGAAAATCGATTTAGCAGAGTAATTAAAAGAAGAAATTCCCTGGACCAAAATGTAACACTGTGATTTAGAAGAGGAGGCCAGAGCATTCCTGAATGTGGCATCTCTGACATCCTAGGTACAGTGTACACAGTGCCTTGAGAGAGGATCAGGATCCCTAAAGGAGGGAGCAGGTATTTCAGCAGTGACCCAGGCAATGGACTAGACCTTCAATCACTTTACCCTCCCCAGTGGGAAGAGGAAGACACCTGATGAGATACTCACAAACCAAGGCATCACAGAAACTGAAGGCCAGACAACCAACACCAACACTGTAGGTCTTAGAGAATTTTAAAATAATTATACCATTCTGATTACAGCCTGAATATGAGTGCTGCAAAAACTGCAGTCTGGGAGCTGTGCAAGCCAGAAGTATGTAGGTTTGGTGAGGCTCTAGGGAAAGAAGAGGCCTTACCTACTCAGAAATAATTACATACGCAATAACTATTGAAAGACCTATGTAATACAAACTATAGTACTCTGAAAAAGGAGATAGAAGTGGGCTTCAGAAGGTGGAAGGATTCTGGGTTCAGTGGTGCGTGCCTGTAATCCCAGCACTTGTGACGTTGAGGCAGGAGGGTCTTTGTGTGTTTGAGGTCAGCCTAAGCTACAAAGTGAGCTCAAAGCCAACTGAAATGCATATCGAGATCTTGTCTCAAGAAGATGAAACAAAAAACAACAAAAAAGAAAGGAGAAAGATTTCCTGCGGTCTGGAATATGCAGCATCAATATTGTCAAAATGGCCACACTGCCAAAGTTGATGTATAAATTTAAAGTAAGCCCAATCAAAATGTCAACAGCATTCTTCATAGAAGTAGAGAAAAATTTCCTTAAATGTATATAGACTAGAAGAGATCCTAAATAGTAAAAGCAATACTGGACAATAAGTGCAAAGCTGAAGGCACCACAGTCTCAGAATGAAAGATACATTACAAAGCTGCAGTGATAAAACAGCATGGCACCAGTGGACAACAGACATGTGAATCAATGGGACAGAATAGAAGACACAGGGACAACTCTAGGCATATTTGGTCTTGAGCATATGACCAGGAATAAATACTGTAATAAATATGACCTCTTTTTGGAAAAATTGGTTATACACTGTAGAAGACTGAATTTAGACCCGCATATCTCTGCATGAATAAAATAAAAATGGACCAAAGACCTGAATATTAAAAACAGAAATACTAAACCTGATGGAAGATAAATTATGTAGCATTCTTGAGGATGTAAACATATTTGGCACCTTTTTGAACAGAACCCCAGTCGCATAAGAAATAACAACAAGGTCAACAAATGGAATTATATCAAATAAAAAAAGTGCAGCATAAAGAAAATAACCACAGAGTGAAGAGACAGCCCATAGAATGGGACAGAAAGATTTCCTCTACTTCTCGGAGAACTAATGCCTAGAATACATGCAGAACTCATGAAAAGTAGACCCCCTCAAAAAGATTCTCCAACAATGAGTAATTGAAATGAGTCATTTCTCAGAAGAAATACAAATGGCTAATAATTGTATAAAAATGTTCAATATCAGTGTCATGAAAGAAATTCAAATTAAATAAACACTGAGATTCTATATTAATTCCAGAAAGAATGGTTATTATCGACAAATCAAATAACGACAAGTGTCAGAGTAGCGGTGGGGTAAAGGGAAGTCATCTGCATTGTTGGTGGAAACGTCAACTAGTCCAAAGACTATGAAGATTTTCCAAAAGACTAAAGCAAGAAATATAATTTTACCCATCTCTTCCCTTACTAGGTATCTTTCCCAAAGAGTTAAAGACATCATATTACAGTGATGCATAAATATCATATAGCAGCATAAATATCATATATCATTATAGCAGCATTATTCATAATAGCTAAGTCTTGAAAGTAGCCTATATGTCCATCAACAGGTGAATGGTTAAATAAACATATATACATACAACAAAGTAATACTCTGCCATAAAAAAGAAAATATATATCTTTTGTTCTCTTTTATTTTTATTTATTTTTTTATTTTAGAAACATAAAAGTACAAAAACATATTGACAAACAGGCACCCATTATCATAGAAAATAGTACAATCACAACTAATCTATAGACAAGGTGATATGGTCTCAACAGTAGTTGTTGCTTTATCCATTGATATCTTCGAATTGTAGATGTATGGACCCATATACAGACATGCAAATTTAGTCAGACA
>PVLD010019871.1:0-35236 GCA_004027595.1 Dinomys branickii
CCAGTGCAAATTCCCTACTATCTTCTCTATAATTTGGTATTTCCTTTAATGTTTTTGTGTTAACTAATGTGAAGATAACTATGTAATACAACATCCAGTTCTAATTCCCTACTATATTCTGTATAACTTTGTATTTTCTGTATTGTTTATGGCTTTTCTGGTTCATATGTCTCCATTCTTTTGTCTTTAAAATAAAATGTTTGAATGAGAAGATAAAAAAAAAATGTGATGCAGGAACAAATGCGATGCTCTCCAGTAATTTGTCTGTATTACTTCTGATCCATCCTGGGGTCTCCTCCATACTGGGAATGCACCATTATTCTGGTGTAGTGTTTTGGTTCACATGTAGCCCCCAGAATGAGATGAGTGATGATTTCCTTTCAAAGGGCTTCCCCATACAATGTATTAAAATAAGTAAAGAGAATGCTGAAATGTTTAGTAAAACAAATGATAAGTCATAGGACAGTTCTGTTACTGTTAATACATTTGAGGATGAGATTTGCTGTGGATAAAGTGAAATGTAAAGACTATAATGAAGAGCATTAGCTGTAACCGTGGGATGATAAAATGAGAAGTGTCCACAGTTCCAGATAAATATGTATGAGGGTTTTAGTTATCTTAAATGTCAGATGACCCTAAAATAATTTGACCTCAAGCTTAATTATTATCAAAAGATTGCTCAGAAAATATATATCCTCAAAACTTTAGTTTCTGAGTGCATGAAGAATCGTGTTACAGGCAAAGTTTTTTTCTTCTCTTTCCTTTTTAGCTTTCAAAATTGTAGCTGAATTTGTATTACATTGAACTTTCCCAAAACCACAGTGTCTTACAATTTCAGTATCTGCTCTGTAGAGAGACAATAAATGATAACGTTAGGGCAACTGTGAGTTAGATGGTGTGACTCCCATTTTTGAGAGCAAGAAGTAGTTTTGAAGGGTGTAACACGTTGAAGATATTTGAATCAGTTTTTTTCTGCTCTGTAGTCTTAAACCCTCAATGATCCTCGCCCCAACTTTCCATCTTTTTGTTCTTTCTCAAGCACTTAGCACCTAGTAGTATTACTTGATATTGTTGTATGTGTTTATATTGTTCGTCAGTACTATGTATTTAAGATATTTCTTCACAAGAAGTTTTTGGGTATCTGTCTTTTTCTAATTGTGGAAATTCTGTAAGTACAGACACTATGGTTCTTATAACATAAGCTATCATGGAGCATTATCTTTGTCCTGATGTACAGGTCAGAACCATACTTGAATTTTTAATGTGTAGACATCAAGTGTGTATTATGCAATAATGTGAAGTGACTTTGGTGCACGCTGAACTACGGCGATATAGAATAAGGGAGTTATGTGTGAGGGTAGGTGATGTTTGGAAACAGTGGGGGCTGTCTTAGATCCTTTTTCTAGTCACCTTCTCAAGGGCGGAATTCAGAAACCGAACGCTGGCGTTCCCACCGTTACAGAACCTGAGGCAAGTGTGTGCTGATCGGGTTTTTGACTGAAGTTGAGTGATTGGTTGTGTTGTTTTGCTCTATACCCTGCTTATCATCGTAGAATTTTTGCCAAAGAACTTGAGGTATTTATGTTTGGGTGGTAAGATATACTTTTTGGTCATTTTCTTTGATGTATCAGTTACAATCAATGAAAGTATGGCTAATTCATCTCCAGTTTGAAATACCTTTTAATGAATTAAAGAGGATGAATTAGCCGTATTGTTAATTTTTCTTAAACAAATTTTAATACTTTTTCTATAGTGTTATTACATTTGCAGTTGTATTCAAATTTGTTATATTTATTTAGATGATTTTGTGTTACCTAGAGTACTTTGTTTAACTGATAGCTACACACACACATGCACACCCATGTGCATACGCATACACAGTGTGAGAGAAATAGTTCTATTCTGTTTTTCGTCACAATTCAGAAAATACATATAAAGTGGCAAGATATAATGCTATAAAAATTTACTTTTCACAAGTTGCTGATATGTATGAATTATTAGAGAGTTGATTTGCTGAGTAGAAAAGCCAGGCTCTTGGGAAGGACCTATACAACATGTCTTTTATACTGACCTCTGCTTCACCCACACATGAGATTAAATGATACTTTTCATTCTGTGGAATTAACTGACTGGTGCCCATGTTACACTGAGTGATTGTAGACTACTTTCTAGTTTACTCTTGGATGTTTTTCCTACCAGTTACTGTATACTTCCTGCAAGTTGTTTGGGTTTGTACTTGACAACAGCAGTTACACTTAATGTATTTATATAGTTTAATGAAATATTCAGTAAACTCTGAAGGCAAAAGGTACGTTTGCATCAGAGACAGTTTACTACTTTCAAGACAGAAGAATAGCTTAAATTCAATTACAGTTGAAGTAGGAGAGGGTGAGATAATCTAAAATGATTGGAAGCAAAATCCCCACTCTGTAGAAGATTCTGTAATAAGATTGCTCTTCAGGTAGTTATGAGATTTCTTTCCATATTTAAGAAGCAGAAACTAGAAATGAAGTTTTTGTGAGAAAAATAAAGTAGGACCCGCATCAGTAGACTCATACCTTACCTTGGCCCTGCAGTATGAGATTGTTTTCTGAATGTATCTTGTTTTGTTGTAGTTGCAGTGAGATGTTCAGGATGGGTAAGTTTGCTTTTTTGGTTGTTGTTTTTCTGGTTATTTATTTGTATCTTTTGAGACCCTATGTAGTCCAGGCTGTCCATGAATTCACCATCCTGCAGCCTCACCTTTGTTGAGTACTGAGATTACAGCTCTGCCCTACCAAGTCTAGGTTAGGGTGTGGAGATCTGCAAAACAATTCCCTTTTAATCAAGTTTAGCAACTTGACTAATAGTCATACTTTGAAGAAGAGTGTCCTTCTAAGATACTGTCTTTGTTAATTTTTTAAATAGTGTTTTAAGTAAAGTAATATATTCTGGTATTCTTGAACCCATCACAGGTTCATTGCTTAGAGTGGATTGTTTAATTACATAGTCAAGTGATCAATCCGTGTCTCACATTTCCATTTTAGGTTTTCTATAGCATCAGCATTGGAAGGAGCCTTTTTATAATTCCAACATCGTAATATAAGTAGTGAATGCTGGTGTGAATTCGTAGAGGAGTTTACTCTTTCAAAGAGAAAATGCCACACCCTTGATGTGTGTTAGGAGCCGCTTGATCTTGGTGCAAAGCACGCTGGCTTAGCAGCTTATACTCGCCAACCTCATGACTGTCTTAGCCAATGTGGAAAGGAAAGCTTGCAGTTGAAAAAAGGGAGGTCCTAGTCAGGGAAAGAGTGCTGTATGGGTTTCACCAACATTGCAGGGGCTGAGGTGCAGTTCATACTGAAGGAGAAGACAAATGCACTGTGGAGCTGCGATGGTGCCTCTGGTTTGCCTCTGAGGTTCCTTGGCCCTGTTCTTCTTTGTGCATTGGCTTGTCCTTAGGCTCGTGGCAAGGTCACTTACAGACACACCATGGCCAGGGAGGCAGTGGAGCTTTCTTTTGCCGTCTGTCTGTCTCTGTCTGTCTGTGTTTCTCTCATGTAAAAGTGAGAAAATGTTTTGAATAAGCCCATTGGCCTACTGTTCTCTTCGTATTTTATTGACTAGAGTTAACACTTCTTAATCATTTCTGGCAGGGAATTAGGGCTGTCCTGGGTTGTTTCTGCGAATCAGGACATATCCCCTGCTGTTGTTGACTGGGTCACTCCCTTGAGTTAATGTTGGGAGGGATATTTTAAAAATATTGTGAGAAGGAAGAGTGTGGGAGAAATGGATGTTAAGAGAAGTGATCAATAGTAACCATTATATGTACTTGTTTGGGGAATGACAATAAATAATGCATATGAATGCACTGTGAACTCTATAAAATGTTATATAGATATAATGGATGAAAGATTAGAAAGATGCTTTCATGTTACTGTCTTAGCTATGCTCATCTGAATAATTTCAGAGCTAAAACACTCCCAACTTTTCCTTCAGTTTTTATCTTTTATTATTACATGTTTGCATTACATAATGGTTACTTTTTTGTGTGGTGTTGGTACAAGTGCACAGTAGATCTCAGTGCTGTTTTCATCCCTCTCTCTCCCCTCCTGAGCCCTCCCCCCACCTTGATTCCCTTCCCATTTGAAAAAGATCTTCCTACTTCCTATTATTTATCTTTTGTTTTGCTCTTTATTTTTTACATTTCTATAAAAGAAATCCTGGCAGCTTTTTAATTGATTTTGAGTCTGTAAAATAAGTTATCTAAGTTTTAAGAGTATATTCATTTTTTTCCCCATGGAACTCATAAAACTAATTTCAAAGAAAAATTTATATGGATAAATGTATTTAAATTTGTTTCTGAGTTGCTGCTGCCTTTTCTCCTTGCTAAAAATTTACCCACACCTTTGGTCTTGACAGACTCCTTTGATTCTTACATCAGGGGGAGAGTAAGTGCATTGAGGATGTAACACTTTGTTAGCCAGATTTTGAATTATGGAGGCTAAGTGTGGTGAGAGGACAGGATGATTTTTATCTATTTTGATAGGAAGGAAAAAAAAGGCAGTGGGGAGATGGGGAGACTCGGGAGACTCGGAGACATGGGACAGTCACAGAACTTTAGACAAGAGTTGGGAAGGTTGAGAGAAGTGCTCAGGTTGCACACATGAATGACAGCCCTTCTGCCCTAATTAGTAGTGTACAGTACTCTCAGACCAGGAAGTGGGAGGACTAAGAGGAATCCTGTCTACATTGCAGATTTGCTCAGGACCATGCTCAGCCAACCATTTTAATACAGATATTTGTTTAGTTAAGCTTTGGAAAAGTGTAATGTGAGTGACCTCCCTCCCTCCTTTCCTCCCTCCCTCCCTCTCTTGTTCTTTCTCTTTCAAACCAGGAAACAGATTTTTCATTTCTCCTTAAGGAGTCAACAGCAGTAACAACACATAGAAACAACACTAAGTAATCTGCAACCTGGCCCGCTTAATGAAAAAATGTGAAGCAGAATGGTGTTCAGAACAATTTATACATTTATATTTTGAAGAAAATTGTCCTAAACACTTTTCTATTCTCAATGTATGTAAAAGAAAGGAATATATCGGTGGTGGTCAACCTATGGTATGTGTCCCATAGCAGGGTTTTGATATCATTAAAAGCTTTAAAAGGTTCACCACCACTGGAATATATGTATAAACACATATCATAGATACATGTATGTATGTTTATATATACATAATATGTTAATGACATAAATGAAAGATGTGAAATGATTTTTATGTTTATACTTTTTACACTTACCTATATTTGAATTTTAATTATTACTGCCATCAAAATAATAATTTTTTGTGGAAAATAGATAGAATCTTAGTGGTAAAATGTTTTTTACTACCTTAGAATTTTGCCACACAATTGTACTTTCATTGTGTACAGCCTTAAATACAATGTCTTTTGAATGCATTGATACTTTGTAGTTTTCTTTATTTTTAAAACTGAATATATTAAAATTATTTACCTTAAACTTTTAAGGTGACACTGGTCATGTGATACTTTTTGGTACAAATGTACTTCGTAAAATAACAGACTTCTATATATTTTGAAGTTACTAATTGTTTTCTATTTTTAAAACATGTTTGGTTTTGATTTCAGGTAGTATACTAGACAGTTTCCTACCTAGGATACTGTCAGTGATATATTGGGGTTAGAATTATATTCAGAGTATTTTTTAGTGAAAAGGGAAATGAAAACATTTTTCTCTATACCATCTTTGTGTCATGTTTATTTTCTGTTTCTGTGAAATGCTTATTCTAGCAATGAATTTTGTACTTTCAAGTGGCAAACAAATACATAATTTAATAAAGAAAATTCACAGTATTGCACTAGTCTTTTTTTTCCTCACTAGTCTCATAGTGTGCAAGTACATGGCTTCAGATCTTTTTAATAAAATTCTAATTTGGGGTGTGAAGTAGTCAGACCATTTTGCAGATGAACTACTAGATATCATTGTAGGTGGCATTAAAAAATAAAGCTGATATTAATAGATGTGAATTTTTATAAAATACTATGTTTTTATGTTTATGCTTTAAAACAGACTACAATATGATTTCCCTTATCCCAAACATATAAATCTTAAAGATGCGGAGTCTTGTGATACTAATTTTCATTTAAGTTTTAATATAATACCGTAGTATTAGGATATGTTATGTCTAGTGTATCTTCATATAATTGAGATTCTGCAAGTTTTTGTGGTTGAAGCATTAAAATGTAATCAGTTCTTTAAAATCATACTTTTGAATATTTTCTAATAATTTACTGAGGTTGATTTCCTGGAATGTTTGTTATATGTTTGCTTATTATAAGCAAATCTTGCTAACACATTAGTGAAAAAAAACTTCAGTATTTGGGAATGAGACTATCAAATAAGTGAGAATGAATTTTGCTATATGAACTAGTTTAAAAAGTTCAAGTCAAAAATTAGTTTTTTCCCCTGTGAAAAAGAGAAGAAAAATGAATAATTTTTAACTATAGTTATTTCATTCTTGACTACAAATAGGGAATGCTAGTCCTTTCACTGATGAGAAAATGATTTGTAGAGAGTGCTACTTGCACTAATGGTTTTAGCCCAAATTTATGTTGACATTTTCTTGAGATATTAAAAAAAGGACATGTTGAAACCTTACTCATGGTACTTTATATTTTAACCTAGGGATGAGTCTAGAGAAATTATATATTTTAGCATTTCTACAAAGTTGATGTAGGGATGAAAATAACTGATTTCTCTTTTATAGTTAGAGTTTTTTTTTTTTTTTTGGTACTGGGAATTGAACTCATGACCTCATTGCATTGCCAGGCAAGTGCTGATGCCACTGAGCTATATCCCCAGCTTAGATCTTTTTAAAAAATGACTTAATTTTAAGTCTGTCTTTTAAAAGTTGGACATGGAGTGTAAAAACGACACAAAAAGAACCCATAGAAAATACTGGCCAGAAGACAGATTAAAAAAATGACCTCCCATAGCTTAAACATAGCATCCCTAGGGGCCACTACAGTTTTTGCATAGTAGCAATTTTTGAGAAGTATAGCCCCAAAGTTGGAAAATTTTTAAAGTTTGTTAAAGGGGAATTTATCAAGAATAAATTAAATCAAGAGGTCCCAGGAAGTCTTGAGACCCCAGTGATAAAAACAAATACATCTTTAGAGTTACTATACATTATGAGAAGGCAGTATATGCTTCTAACACAAAGCTCTTCATTTTAGGGTATAATTATTATATTAGCAACATCAATTTGTTTTTTCATTGACTATCAGGACAGAAGGGACCTTAATGATTGTTTAGTAGAATGGCACCTCTTTACTCTTTTATACCATTGTTGACGAGGACTCACCTCTATTTTTCCCTCAGTGGAAATATGTTATTACCTCAGCAGTAGTATGTTATTGTTATTGTAATGCTTATATTGTGTATAGTCAGTAAATGTATAGATATGCTGTGATAATATTTATAGGCTTATTTTATCTTTATATTATCTTTATATTATATTATCTTTATCTTTATATTTGTGACAAATAAAAGTCGATTTTGTGACTCATTTGATGCTACTTCCTGGCTCAGGATCACCTTTATCAGTTAGAGCATTTGTCCTCTAACAAAATTGGAGTGATCTAATTTATAATGAATTGAAATATATTCAATTAATTAAATGTTTTTGCCTGAGGGCAAGTTTGGATTTAACAGTTCTGCAAATTGCAAGGGTTAGATTTTTGAAAACTGCTCCATAAGAGGATTTGCGTTAGAGAGATTTAACATTCTATAGGATTAGGAGGACACATTGTTTGTAAACCTATGTAATACTTTTAGGATTACTTTAGGTTCACCAACACCCCCCCCCCCCAAAATCAGCATATGATCATAAGTGTTCTCGAAGAGCATAACTTACCAATATTTCTGATATCCAGAATGTGTTGAAAATGAGAGGTTTTTTATTTTTGTATATTTGGGACAAATAATTTTTCACAAAAGCTGTTCTGAATCATTGTCGTTACTTCAGTTATTTGTAGGTTTGGCTGGAGGAATGGCAAATGTTTGATTTGCAGTGTGCTGCCCCAAACGTCTCTGTACTGTGCCAGCCTTCACTAGGAGTGTACCCATATGGTATCACTTGTCTGAAATCCTAAGATGATGAATTTGAGGACATGTTTGACTACAAGAACTTTGGGAAAGGAACTGTAGACCTGCATTAATTTGCATGGTCTCCTTAAAATAGAAACTACTCAGTATCTCACTTCTCTGAGATAGAGTTTCAGTAAGATGCTAGTAATCTAGGCTTTTCTTTTCTTGTAAACATTTATTTTAATCTGTATTTTTTTTAATAGTTACTGTAAGACTTTCATTCATTCATTCTTTGTTACTAACTTGCTGTATCTATAGACTCTCCTATGCCCCAAGAATCATAGTGTAATTACAAGGCTTAAGATGGAAAATGTTTCAGGCAATTTTGACATAGCTGAGTGTGCTTCAAGTGCCCTCTGTAGTTATTGGGGTTGTGTAATTTTACCTCTGCACATGATAACTTCATGCCAACGCACCTGCAGGCAACCCTCTTTTTACAGATCTTGACTTCCCCTTTTATGACAGAAAGAAGCAGGGGTGTGGTTATAATGCTTCTGATTTAGTTTACTTGAATTTCCTTTATTTGTTTTTAAGACTTCATAGCAGAAATCATTATACCTACTGTGGCTTTTTTTTTTTCTTCAGTTCCTATTGCCTATTCTATCACCTCTGGTCCCCTCCCTCACAAATAAAAATCTTCAAGGAGAAAAGCTTATAATCAGGGTATTCTATACCAGAAAGATTTCCTGTTTGTGAGAAAGATAACAGAAAGAAATACACATGTAAAGTACAGTATTTCCCATAGGGGAGTGAATATTACTCTGCTTGTGAGAGACGGTGTACAAACTCTCTTTGCTTTTTATCTCCTCATCCTTAAAACGTCAAAGGGTATGTGGGGTGGTGAGCCCTGGTTTTGCGTGCTTGGTCCGCTAGGTATATGTGTTTTCCTGGTACTGGGGTCTAAATCCAGGGCCTTGTGTATGGCAGACAAGCTCTCTATCACTTAACTAACTACATCCCTGGAATATCATGTTTGTTTAATTCACCAAGACATCAGGCCCTCTAAAGCATAGATTTTCATGGGAGACTGTGAACTTTATAGATAGCTGTTCTTCTCCACACAAAAATAAAAATTAGAACATACGTGGTAATGTTAAATACACTTGCTATGTGCTCAGAAATTATTGTATTTCTCTTGTAGTACATATACTTTATATTATGCTTGCTTAAACTGTGTGATGTTAAAGACTAGGCTTGCCTTCTTTACCATATATGTTTACTGTATTTGGCATGTAATAGGCCTCTGATGGTCATGTATTTCTTCGAGGAATGGACTATTTCATCTTTTTTATCAAGGAGAGTTTTAATGTGGAAGAACCTTTGTTAAATACCTCCTTGAGGTACCAAACTCATCCCAAACTAATTTTTGTTGTCACAGTTGATGTGTCAAACCTCAAACAAATAAATTGACCCTGATTTAAATAAAACAGTCAACACGAGCATCTGACTTAGTTACTCAGCCTTAGAAGTAGAAATAAGAAAGTAGAAGTTGAAATTAAATACATTTATTGGCTGGCCAGAAAATGGGAGAAATTTAAATGTGTTTATAGGCTAGTCAAAAAATCTAGTAAAAATGCGTAAATTACAGTTTATGTTAACATTAAGTTTTTATTTTTTTATTTTATTTTATTTTATTTTTTTTTGTGATACTGGGGATCGAACTCAGGCCCCTGAACATTAAGTTTTTAATGTTAGGTTTTTTCTTAGTTCAACTTTAAAATTTATATACACTAAAATTCACCCTTTCCACACTCAAAATATGAGTTTCATCACTCCCACCTCCGAATTCCGTTAGGTAACCCCCTTTGTAGTCAAAGCTTTTGCTACTGCTAGCCCTTAACAACCACCAGTATGTTCCTCTTCCAGAGTGCTGTGTAAATGTAATTGTGTGATATAGCATATGTAGCCCTTTAATCTGGCTGAATTTTACTTTGCAGAAGGCATTTGAAATTGTTCCATATTGTAGCTTGTGGCAGTAGTTTCTTTTTACCTCATTCCAAGGTACGGATGTACCTCAGCATATTTATTATTTACCAGTCAAAACACGTTTCTAGTTTATGGTAGTTATGAGTAAAGCCACCACATACATTTTCATTTCATGTAGGTAAGTTCTTGGCATTGGGATTGGTGGGTCATAGGCAAGTATGAGTACTTTATAAAGAGCTGCCAAATTGGTACCTGAGGCAGCCGTGCTATTTTCATATCCTACTAGCAATATAGAAGAGCTTCAGTTATAAGAAGTTCGTATAACTTAAATTGACTATATTGTTTGTTTGATTGCAGTATCATAGACTAATCTACTATAATTTTGAATATTATATTTTTATTTGTAGAGATCTGTCAATTAGGAAATGATGTGGGGATGCCTAAGTTTTTAGTGAATGAAATCTTCAGTGTGTTACGGAAGTATTCTTTCTTACTCAAGTAATACAGCAGTGGTCTTTGTAAGAAAAATTAGGCCCTTAACCCCGGAACTTAATTTTTAGTACGTTTACATAAGTTCTCTGCCTCTATCTTTAAGCCATCATACTTCCTTTGGGAAAGGATGCTTTTGATTTGGACTGGGCAGCAGGTAATTTTCTCTCTCTACTTTCTTCTTGTTCTGTCAGTCACATATTCCATTCTAGAATTTTGTAGTTAACTTGATTGTTTTTAATTTATAAGAATTTATGCTTCTAAGTCTTTTCTGTGATGAGAGTTGAGAATATTACCTTTGTAATTAAAATACACAAACATGAATCTCCTTGAAAGAACCTTTCAGATTTGTAATCATTGCCTACACTAATTTGTTGTTTGTAATTATGTATTTTTTAAATTAGGAATTTGGTATTGTAGTTAAGAAAGAATACAACTTTGTTAGAATAAAGTGTGATACAGTCAGTCACTGACCTTTCTGAATGTACTTTCTCATTTGCTTGCATTATAGGCTGTTAAATTAGAAGATTGAAGCATACCCTTTATATCAAGATACAATTTTTAGTTTTCTCATTGTTTTCTAAGTGTATTCAAATCTTCTTTGGCAATTCAGGTTTCTTACTGTGGACATTTGTTATAAAGTATGCCGTAAGATAGAGATGTGTACAAATTTGTTGATGAGTTCCAAAATGTGTTTGTCATTATCTGCCATATTTTTCACCTTGTTTTTTCAGTTTATAAATTTGATTTCTGATGTGAGCTCATTAGAATTACTTTGAGATAAAAGTAAACAGAGAGAGTGGCTTCTAAGGGCTTCATTATTGTTTGGTGAAGACTGTATGCATTTTGTGACTTTAACAATTTCTGAGTCATTGCTATATTTTCAAAAGTTGAAATTACAGTATAAATGACCTTTGGTCTATGAGGTATTATTGCATTTGCATCTCTTGGAGCTATATATTGCTCTATTTATCCTTTTACTTGAAAAGATGACTATAAACGTTTCTAGATTGCATTGCTAGCTATTAGAGAAATGCGTATTAAACCAACACTGAAATTCCATCTTACCCCAGAAAGAATGGCCATCATCAAGAAATCAAATAAGAACAAGTGCTGATGTGGTTGCAAAGGAAGAATGAACCCTTCATCATTGGTGGGAATGTAAATAGTTTAGCCACGATAGAAATCAGTGTGGAGATTCCTCAAAACACTAAAAGTGGAAATTCTATTCCCCTTCTAGGCATGTTCCTGAAAAAGTTAAAGACATCATATTACAGTGATACGTGCATATTCATTTTCATAGTAGCACAATTTATAATAGCTAAATCTTGGAAACAGCCTACATGTCTGTCAAAAGGCGAATAGATAAGGAAAACGTGGTAAACACAACAGAGCACTATTCTGCCACAAAGGAAGATAAACTTGAGTGATTTGTGGGAAAATGGGTGCACCTTGAGATTTATGTTATGTGGGTAAATCAGCCACACAGCTTAAATATCCCAGGATTTCTTTATGAGAGAAACCCAAATTATAAATAGACAACAACATAAAAAATAGATAATAAGACATAGGGAATTAGATCTTTCTCAGATGGGAAGGGGATCAAGAGCTGGAGGGGGCGGGATGCTACAAAGTGGAAGGGGTTGAATACAGTTATTAAGATGTGTTAATGTGCACACACCAATGCCACACAAGGAGTGCAAACATTATACACTATGCACTAACAAAAAATTTAAAAATAAGAAAAAGTAAATTTCTAAGAAGTTGCTCATCCATTTATGATTCATATCATAAGCTTTTAATCAGTGTTGATTGTGTGCTGCATGTTATATTACTGGGGAGACAAAGTTGAGTAAAATCTGATCCCTGCCTTTGCGGATATCAGATTCAAAAACTGTACTACCTTATGTTAAATTAAGGAGTAAAATAATTCTTCCTTATTTTTCCTCAAAGTTGGCAGTGAAATGTAGAGATTAGATTCCATTTCAGGTTTTTTCTTTCATCGTATATATCAAAGATGTTCTTTTCTGTTAGTAGTGATGATCCTTGCTTAGTTCTATTAATTTATTAGGAGTTGCATAATGGTGATGTTTAATTATGCCTTTCTTGTTCAGTTTTAGAGGGACTACTTTTAAAGAGAAAACTCTCAAGGTTGGTTTTCATTACTTATAGATTACCTGTTTGGTCGTTGATTTGCTTGCTGAAATTTATTTGCTGCTTCAAAATCAACACTCCTTGTGTTGTCCTAGTCACTCACAGACATGGCAGTATGCAGAGTGGCAAAAATTTTGAGTCATTCTTATGCGGGAGCACTCTGTGTTCTTAGCTGAGATTGAATAAGGTGATTCTCTGCTTTTTTTGTTATACTTTTTGTGGTGCATTTAATACTGTACTTTTTTTGGTTTTCAATGATTTTCTTTCCATCTAAAATGACTCCCAAGCTTATGCTGACATGCTGCCTAGTTTTCCTAAGCACAAGAAAACTGTAGTGTGTCTTACAGAGAAAACACACATATTAAGAAAGTTTAGGTCAGGCATAAGTTATAATGCTATAAGGTGTTTTTAAACACAGACATATCTAAAAACAATATTATATATTGATTGATCAAAATCTTGAGACCATAGGGGCTAGCAGGAACCTAAACTTGTTTTTTTTCCTGGGAGCAGTATTTGCTCAGTGTTTGATTGGTCTTTGTTTGCAGTGACTATAAACCATAACCACCATTTCAATTTTTAATTAATATAAAGCATACCTCAGAAGTTGTATGTCCTGAAAGTAGTAGCTCATGAGCAAGCCTGAGGAGACTTTTGTTTGTTTTTGTTTTTTGAGACAGGGTCTTACTTTGCAGTTCAGGCTGGCCTTGGACTCACTATGTAGCCCAGACTGACCTTGAACTAATGGCAGTCCTCCTGCTCACCGTCTGGAATGCTGGGATTACAGGCACGTGCTACCAGATGAGACATTGCGGGGGGCAGGGGCAGGTTCATTGCTGTGGCTTTAGATATATGTCTGAGACATAGTAAATAATAAATACTTACTGAATGGCAATAAGCCTCAACATAGAACATGATTTTCTTTGGTGGCTTGCAGTTTAGATTTTATATCATTACTTGTGACTATAGAGAGTGAGATGTTCTCAGATAGATTGGTACGGTGACTATGTCAGTAATAAAAATTTTGCATGACCTCCTGCTTGATTTTTTGATTCTAGTCATTTTTAAGGCAGCAGATGAGAGTGATGTGTTGTTTTCTGGGTAGACATATAATATGAATGCTTAGGAAGCTGGGTATTTTCAAATTAAATACTTCTTCCAGCTGTTGAAACACATGGGCTGTGAGAAAAGCTATTACCAGTGGATGTGTAAATTCACTTTTTAAATTGAA
The DNA here is from genome assembly GCA_004027595.1 of Dinomys branickii. Taxonomy (NCBI): domain Eukaryota; kingdom Metazoa; phylum Chordata; class Mammalia; order Rodentia; family Dinomyidae; genus Dinomys; species Dinomys branickii. Next base: position 13,947 of record PVLD010019871.1, read on the forward strand.
AGCTGAAGGCAAAAGACAATTTGAAAAACTACGAAATGCTCAGATATGACCATTACTCTACTGTTTGCTAGTGTAATGAAATACCTGAGGCTGGGTACTTTTATAAAGAAAAGAGATATATTTAGCTCACAGTTGTTGAGTATCAAGGGCATAATGCCAGCATTAGCTTGGCTCTGGTGAACTTTGTGACAGATGGCATCATGGTGGGATCTACACGAAAGTTCGTAAGACAGGCGAGGGAGAGCTCTTGCGCAAACCCAAATCCCTTGCAAAGGCATGTCCCCAGTGATGAACAACCTTCTACTTGGCCCTCCTCATTACCCTGAGACCACACTTTCAGTACATGAACTCCTGGGCACATGCTGAAATCATAGCTAAACCATAATACATAATTACTGGATAACAGTCAGACCTAGGGAACTAGAATACTAATTTATTTACACTTACAGTAGTGTTTGTTTACTGAGGAAATTGATTTCTCACTTAAAAATTGCCTTAATTATAACTGCTTATAATATAGTATATTTTGATATTCCAGTGTTATTACTTATCAATTAAATAAATTATAAATTAGAAAATAAATTATTAATGTTTATTAATTAATAAATTATTGAATAAATTATAATTTATTAATTAAATTATGTAACTAATTATAGACATATTTGGCAACTTACAGAAATATGTTTTACACTGACTAAATGTGCATTTTCAAAGAATTAAAAATCTCATTGAATGTGATTTATTACATACATGTACTCAGTTTTCTGTTAGAGTATATCATTTCTGAATCTGCTCCTTGAGACCCATTAAATTGTTTTGATGAACTATTAATGTATCCAGATCCACAGTTTGGAGAACACTAAGAGAACTGGGTGGTAATTTTTAAAGGGTAGAAATTCCAGAATCTTCATACCAGTGTGTAAGGGGCATCACTGAAATGAAGTTTCAAAAAATAAAGTTTTGTGGATGATAGTTGCTAAACCTTTCTGACACAGAAGAAGGTTTTGTAGCATGTAATTACAGAAATTGACCTCTACTTTTGACATTACAGTTAATGATTTAGCTTTTAAAAACAAACGTTTATTCTTTTCTTGGATAACCACAGTTGAGTTAACGCCAAAAAACCAGTAACTGGGACACTTGCTGCTAATAGAAGCATGTGATGTAAGAGCTAGCCATCTCATCCCAAATATCCTTACCCATGTAAATTTCAGAGAAGCCAAAAGACACATATGATAATGTACTTTTTATAGGTACTAAATTAAAGCATTTGAAATGGTGAATGAGCCACTTCATATAGTGAAATGGACTTTTTTTGTGTGAGATAACGTAGCCCTATGGATCAAAACTGACAAGTAATATTTGAATACAAAATTTGACATTTAAATTTTATTTGTTGTAATTTTGTACTTGCAGACTGTTGGATAACACGTTAAACATGAAGTTACCTTTAAGAACTTGTATTGTTTAATATTCAAGTGCATTCCAATAGTACATATTCCAATAGTACATATTTTGGAAGCCAGGTGGAAGATTGATAATCATTTCTAAAACACAGAGCTGCTTATTACTGTTTATTTGAAACTTTATAGCTAGGTGGCTGTCTTATGAGGTAGAACATAATATACTGATACATTCCCAGTATACTTTCTCTGTTTTATCTAGTTGCAGTGTAAAGGATATCAGCTGGCTCTGGAAAGTCCTAAATTACTGGACTGTGCAGATTAGAGAATCTGATTTTCTACTTTATGTTTGAAGATTCATCAGTGATCGTCAAATTAGAAATATGCCAGTGGCCTACATTTTTACTCATAAAATCAGACTATGCCTAGTACTTTCTAAATAGAAACTCATTTTATTAGTGGATCTTGCTATGTTGAAATTGTTTATGAAGTAGAGTTCTTGATTATTCATATTTATCCTCAAAGATAATCTAAAATAACCTTTTGAATTCCCTTTTCAATACAAATATTTAAATAAGTCACTAAGTCAGAATTATATACAATTAAATAAGCTATATTTTATTACCATTTATGCACATTTAGGTAGCTTTATGCACATTAACTAAATGTTTATTATTTTTAGTGGAAGGATTAAAGTTTGTTTAAAGGGCAATAAAAATTAAAATATCCTCAAGTAGTATAAAATTTTTTTGTTTTAAAAAGTTGTGGACAAAGCATATTTCTGTGAAACTTCTCTCAATAGTTTTTATTTCTTGTGGATGCCTTTTAAATGCTTAAGGTGGATTTTTCTCATTATCTTCCATGCATCTTTTGAATTTAAGGCTTATGTAGGCCAGGGATGTAGCTCAGCAGCATAAGCGCTTGCCTGGCAAGACTGAGGTCATGAGTTCAATTCCCGGTAACCCCTGCCCCCCAATAAATAAAACAAAATAAAGCTCATCTGAGGCAAATTTTCAGTTTTTACTGTTGAGAATATATACAAGTGTAGTACAATACTAGATTCTTTTAAAAAAGTTTAAATACTAGATCATTCATTATTCTTTTTAGGAACTGATGGAATATAAAAATGGTCACTTGATTCTCATGCCCCATCATATTTTCATTTAGTGATTTACTAGAAAGCTCGGACATAAATTTGTGTGGGAACTGAACTGTATTGTATTTAAACATAATGTAGTTTTATTTCTAACATTGTTTTAATTCCTAATTTCATTAAAACTTTTTCAGTCTTGTGGTGTGTTTAAATTGCTCTAAATACGTATCTGTTAGCAAGAGTGGGTTTTAAATAAATAAAGTATAGATGTTTTTCTGATAGATGGTTTGAAAGAATCTGTGTGTCTAATTTAATTTTGTGGTCTTGGTAATCAAACCCAGGTCTCTGTATTTGCTAGGCAAGCTGTACCGATGAATTATATCCCTAACCTGATTTCTTAGAATGTATTTATAAAGCAGTTGAGTGAGAAAATAATGGTATACTTTTCAGTGGTTCTTGACTTTTTTTTGGATCACATGATCTTTTAATAATCCTTTGAAAGCTATGGATTCTCTCTTTAGAACATGGCCAGGAGGTTCCATAGATTTCTGGTTAAGAATTCCACAACCATTTCCACTACAGTTGCATTTTTTTCTTTCAAAGTAAGCAGACAAAGAAAAACAGAAAGTGGTTGGTAGATGCACTTAATGTTGTTCTGTTTAGTTATCTGAAATATTCATAACAAGTTTGGACAGTGTTTTGGGTTAGTTTTAGTCTGAAGTTGGCAGAGTTAATGAATTAATGCCTGTATATAGATTAAGTGAAAATAATACAGAAAGTATGTAAACAGTATTCTCTTCCCTCATATTTCCACTTTTTGATTTTTTTCAGTAAATACATTTAGTTATTTGTTTTAAATAGTTGGGGTGGTTACTTTCATAATTCTGGAGTATGCTATTCACTTTTTGATATGAAGTCTGAAGAACATATGTTCACTTTTTGCTTTGATATGAAAGCCACATTTTTAAGATAAGATTTTTAGTTCTCTTACGTCCACTTCTCGTTTTTGCCTTTGAATTATGTCTACTTCATCTGCTCCCTTACTTTGATGCTTTAGATAATGTACTCTTATCTCTCCTTATTATAGTAATTTCGCGTATTGCTGCTTACTTGTGTGCTATGCAAGATGTGCATGCTTTTCCTCCTATCCTCCTACCTTATCTATGTCTTATTAACAGTGAAACTTTTGTTAGTTGTAGTGTTATTTTTGAGACTGATACTTTATTTTTGAGATTAGGGAAATTAAAATTTTTTCTACAACATTTATGTTCAATTTTTTTGTTTTTGGTAACAGATTCTGAAATTTTTTGTTATTTCTAAAGTTCTGTTTGAATGATCTGCTTCCCTCAGGTTTTTTTTTTAAGGGGAGTATTTTTCTGTCACATTATCTAGTGATCCTTGCCACATGTTAATGAATGATTAGATGAATATTTCTTGGTAAATGAAATGGTTTGAATTTCTTTTTCTTTCTGTCTGTCTGTCTGTCTTTCTTTTTGTAGTGGGAATTGAACTCAGGACCTTGCACTTGCCAGGCAGGCACTTGTGCCACTGAGCTATATTACCAGCACCTGGATTTCTTTTTCTATTCTCTTTGCTTAGTTGTCTTTCCATAAATCCATTGGAATTCTCTACATGGATAAGACTTAACTAGAAATGTTTAGAGAGAGGAAGAACTAATTTATTAATGTACAGTATGTATTAATTGTTGTCTTAGGTTCCAGGCATGCTGCTAGGTTCAGGGATTATAAAGGTACAGGTAATAACGTTCTTGTCAAATATAACAGGCAGTTAGAATAGTGTACATAGTATAATGATACCTTTGAAAGTCTAGTTTACTCGCATTTTATAATTCTTACTATTGGGCGGATTGTCATGCCCAAGGTTTCACAGCAAGTTAGTGACTAAAGTGGCATTCTAAGATTTCCTGGGTCTGATACTGTGCTCTTTCACGAAGCCCATAGCCAGGCTCCCAAGGCAGGAGCACTGGAGCAAGGTACTAAGCTTAGGACTCGGGTGTGCAAAAAGGCTGTGTTAATCTTTTTATAAGACTCAATTTTAGTATAGTAGAGCTAGAGATTTCTTGTTGGGGCCTTAAAGAAGCAGCTTTGTTAGAGAAGTCCACGTGGCAGAACTGTGGGAAACGTCTAGAAATTGTAGAAATACTTAAGAAACTGTGGGTTGCTTCTATCTGATGGTCCACAAGACGCTGGAACCCGAGTTTGTGTATTGCAGGAGAATGAATGCCACCTACAGTCTGGAGATTGGAAGAGAATTGTTCCCCTGGAGCCTCTAGATGAGTGAGGCAAAGGCCTTGCTTACAGTCTGAGCAGTGGACTTTGCTGCCCAAGCTTCTGAGCCACAGAAACTATGGAATTACAAATGAATGTTGTTTAAATCTCTCTAAATTTTTAGTAATTTATTTCATAGCAGTAGAAACAAATACCTTTGTTTGTGTTGAAGAATATTGTATTCTTTGGCTTAGTGTCATTGTGTGATAAACGCAGTACTTTCCCATGTACTATGGTAATAAATAATCCACATCTTACTGTGCCTTAAAAGCTGTGATAGTCAAGGCCCAGTATTCTCTGTTGGTTTTGACATGATGGGTTTGCATTGTTAATAAAAATAACACAATATAGTGGTATCATGGTATGCGTGGCACTATAAACATAAAATTATAATTGCGGCACTGCAGTTTATGTCCTTTGAGGTGATAACATCACATATAGTCTGTCGTAACTACTCAGTTCTGTTCTTTTTTCAGTTCTGTGCTTGTATCATGAACGCAGCCATAAGAATATGTAAATGGTTAGCACGGTTTCATTCTTACACATCTTTATTTATGAACACTAAAGTTGAAAGTCTTAAAATTTTTGCCTGTCCTATTATTCTTGGTATTTTTCCAACTATTTAAAAATATTAAGACTGCTTTTAGCTTGAAGTCTGTATAAAAATAAATGGGTAGAAGTTAATCGCAGGCTGGAGTTGCCACCCCTGGAATACACAAGCAAGAAAGCTGCTCTAGTGCTTCTCTCTCGCTCTCGCTCTCTGTGTCTTTATGTTTTCCTTCTCCTCCCTCCCCCGCTTACTCCTCTCTTCCTCTGTCTGTCTTGCTTCAGTTTTTGGTTCTCTTCTCCCTCCTACCCTCCCTTCCGTCCCCCCGTCCCCTCTTACCCCTTGTTCTTTTTCTTTTCCTTTTTTTGCTGCCTTCCTTTTTTTTCTTCTTTTATTCCCAGGTATGTAATACTGTTTGATATTACGATAGACCAGTATTAGCACTATTTGAGACTCTTAATAAAGAAAAATTTTAGTAAAAATTTACCGTAAACAAAAAATTGCTATTGCAGGCTTCCAGTTACCTGAATGTACTGAACTGAATGTAATAAAATAGGAAATGGCTTAACTTCTTACTAACCACTGTTGTGCTACATATACATAAATTTTTTTTCCCTTCCCTTGCCCACCCACGAGTGATATCCTAGTTAGTATCCATTGATTCCTTGTTACGTGTATATAAAAAAGGTTCAGTTTTAGTAGTGGAGTAATTTTCAGGTATTAAAATGTCTTATTTCATTTTATTTATTTATTTATTTATTTATTTTGGTACCAGGAATTGAACTCAGGACCTTGTACTCCCTAGACAGGTACCTGTGCCACTGATCCCTGGCTCTTATTTCATTTTAGAGATTTAATTTTAAAGTAACCTTTCTGACCATCTTTCCCCACTTTTAGTTTTCACACGTGGCTCTGGGCCTCTGTTTTGGAAGGGAATTGAGCTGTTTCTTGACTCTGCTTTCCGTTGTTCATTATGGTGTTGCTTGTTTCTCTAGGGTTCAAGTGGCATTCAGGAATATCGCAGAGTAAGGCAGAAGCCCTTCAGTTTTATGCCTTTAAATGCTGTTTCTATTGTGGGGTTTTGTTTCTTTAGAGGCTTCATATGGACCTCATGTAAAAGCAACCAACCTGCAAGCATTTCTATACATAAATAAAGGCATGCACAGACATCACAAAAAAAGATCTGGAGTATATTCAACAAACTGAAAGTGTGTTTACCTATGAGAAGAGCAAGGAAGTTGAAGGGCAAGGGTGTGCTATCCTGTGGGGTGTAACTAGTCACTCCTTTCTGGTTCTGGGGGTTGAACCCAGATCTCTCATATGCTTGGCATGCACGCTTATCACTGAGTTACATCCCCTGCCTTTCTAAGGGATGTTTTTTCTTTGATTCATATTATTTGAATTCTTATTACAGATAGAACGTATTTTTGGTTATTTCAGCAATTATACATAAACGCAAAGCTACATTTCGAAAGTAACATGGAAATTTTCTAAAAGAAAATTATTTCCAAATAGAGAAATTAGAGAAGTGCTTTTTTAAAAAAAGCACCCTAAATTATAATACTATGTAGTCATTAACTGTTAAAAATAGTTACATTTTTAGTTAAGTTTTGTGGTAGAGAAATAGTAGGAGAATGTACTTTGACATGTTGCTGTGGGATTTTCATGTAGAGAGATGGATGGGACACAGGCCTTTTCCACAGCAAGCACCTTCATTCATGTTGGTACTGACTTAGCGTCCTATTCAAAGACTGAGTGCTGCATATGGCATAGTTGCACCCTTTTATACAGTTGTTGTGTCTTAAGTCTCCCATATACTAACATTCTGCAGTATGGTTGGGTATGGTTTGTGTTACAGAGTTATATCAGACCTACACCTGCATACATAGAGGCTGATAGTGCTACATTGTAAAAGTTTCCTGCCCCCACACATTGGAAGGGGCCCTACCACATTCCCCTTTTGATGCTCAGAACCCGTTCTATTTTGGGTCAGGGAACATCATCCTGGCTTAGAGGTTTATATTTGCATAACATCATCACACGTGGGACTGTTTTTCTTTCGACTGTTGTCTCAGTGAGGCTGGAGACAGAACGTGTAACCAAGGGAGTCAGGTAAGGCAGGGTCAGACAGGTTTCCAAAATCAGGAGTGTGACACCTATGAGGGTTTTGAATCCCGAGAGGTGAACACCATACCAAACTGTTCCCCGGGATCCCAACCTTTCTAGGTCTGGGTTGGAACATGAGCGATTTTCCTCAGTCTGTAATTTCCTTTAAGACCTTTCCCTCAGCATGTATTTGTAGGCAGCAATTGCTTAGGTTAAATTCTTCACAAACTCTTCCCTTGGAAGCAAGCAGATAATGTAAGGCTGAGCAATTTTGATAGATGGCAGCACGCATTTTGATCTGTTGTTTGGCTAACAAGCTAAAAGCTTGGCAGTTTCATCAATTACAATTGCCACAACTGCTTGCAGTCTAATTATGTGGTTCAACATATAAATGGGGATCATTTATTCAGGTGGCAGGACCATAATACTGAATTATGTATTCACTGTGACATTCATTGTCTTTCCAGTTGCCACTATGCAGGGTACATTGTTTTCTATGCCCTCCCATACACTTGGACCGCCAGAAGGTCTCCTCTGGTAAGTAGGAGTAGAAAGAAAGACGGGGATTATCCCTCATACATGAGAACCTCACCAGCCTGGGAGCAGTACAGCAGATGCAGTTCTTCTGCACATGCGATACAGTCTGTCTGGAGTCTGCCTATTGGATGTCTACATTGACATTGTGCCAGGCCCTTTAGATAAGAAAAGTTGGAAAAGGGGTAAGTGTTTGGTTCAGAGTAGTTGGCGGACTCCACCATTGGGTGTTCTGGGAAGTTGACTTGTAGGACCTTTGCCCAGATGTGTTAGGTTCCCTACAGTGATACTGAACTGTCCTCCCCATTGGGCAAGACAGTTTCTCCCAATTATTGAGGTCTGGAGAAGGCAAACCCTTGAGACAGAGCTGGGGTATCATGTGCCGGTATAATAGGGGCAATAAGCCAAGCAGTCACTGTAACAGGTAGATTGGGGTGAGGTTTGTTCACACATACATTTACTGTTGAACCTATGTTGTTCACATGGTACCCTCCACATTTTAGTACCATACAGGGATTTTTACTAATGGTGGCACATATAAAAGAACACTGATACTGAAAAGTGGGAATTTGTAACCTGAGTTTTGTTAATTAATGGTCTTTCACTTTCAGAGTGTTGGACTTAGAACCATTCCTCGGGGAGCACTTTAGGTTGAAGTAGGTATACTGATTTTCATGTGGGTAGATAGAATAGGTTGTCTTGTCATATGTGCAGTTCTCTTAGATCCTCCTGAAGTATGAGAAATGGGTGTGATAAAATCCAGGTAACTCCTTGGCCTGACCTGGTTAGGCAAATGCACAGCTCACATGATGGGTAACTCAGGTTCACCAATGGGGTCCTGAGTAAAAGCAGCCAATACCATCAGAAATCCCACCCACAAGAGGAAGGTGGTAGCGAGCAGGTACCCCTCGTCTTCACATTTCCAGTCTTCTGGGGCAGTGGCCAGAAGCAGGGCTGGAGACACAGGTACAGCTAAGAGCAAGGGGTGGGAGTACCAGGGATGTAATGTGTCAGTGTTGCCAGTCTGGGCATCTTCAGGCATCTCCAGAGTGACCAAAGCAGGGCTGTCCTCTTTCAGTGGTGTTCCTGAGGTCGAGGTCTGCTTCTTCCAGATCATCAACTTGCATGGTGCCAATGAGTCGAGGATGCACTCCAAGCTTTACTTTGCCATAGTGAATCCAGGGGACAGACAGTCTCATCCTCCTGTACTGCAGTGGGGGTGGATAGGGTAACAGTGAATGGGCACTTCCAGAGGGGTTTCAATGGCTGGACATATGATTCTTATACTCACACAGAATCCCCTGGCTTGAGTGAATGTCTCTGGTGAAACCCATGGGCAATTCCTTAACTCATTGGTGTAGGATGGCTAAGACTGAGCTTACTGCCTGTATCTGTTATCTCGGGGTGAGATTGCCAAGCTCCTTTAAATCCTCTCTTACGCTTTAATGAGAGGAGAGGTCCACCTGTGGAGAATCTCAAACGGGGAAGGCTATATCGTTAAGTGGACTAGGTGTAATTCTCAGCAGAGTTATTGGCAAGAGTTGGTCCCACTGTAGGTGAGTTTCCTTGCATAGCTTGCTTAGCTGTAGCTTTGAAGTCTGGTCCATTAGTTCCCCTGTCCCCGAGCTCAGAAACAGTATGCCATGCGTAGTTCATTCAGTTTCTGAGGAGTCTTAGTCTTTTGGCCAACAGCTGCACTCCCTCCACAGTGAATGCTGGCCCGTTGTCTGATCCTGTGGTACCAGGAATTTCAAAGTGGGGGATGATTTCTCTCAGAAGTATCCAGGCTGCCTCAGATGCGTTTTCTGTGCAGATGAGGAAGGCCTCTCTACCTAGTCTGAGGAAGTACACACAAAAACTAGCAAATCTTTGTAGCCATGGACTTGGGGAAGCTCAGTCAAATCCACAACTGTATTTTTTCAAATGGGGCTTCCCCAACACTTTGTACCCCAGGAGCAGCCCTGGGCCCTTGATGTGGGTTATAGGGAACACGCATTCCACATTGTTCACACACCATCCTGGCTATTCTGGAGAGCTGAGTGATGTTGAAATGTTGACTTGTGGTGGTCTTGAGAGCTGCCTGGCCCTTATGGGTGTCCTGATGAAACTTTCTGACAAAAGCTAGGGCCAGTGCCTTGGGAATTGTTACCTGGCCATCTTTAAACTTCCATGATCTACGTGGGAAGTAACTTCCATCCTTGGTCTTAAACCAAGCAATCTCATGTTGTGAGTAATCAGGGCCTCATTCTGTTAATGGACTGGGAAACAGTGTGGTGGCCATGGTCATTGACTCTGCTGTTGCCCTGGTGGCCACCAGCTTAACTTCCTGGTCTGCTGTACAGTTTCCCTGAGAGGCTGTGGTGTGCCCCCTCTGATGCATACAGTCTCTGACTGCATGACTGCCACCCTTTTAGGGGCCCATACAGCATCTAAGAATTCAAGGATTTCCCTGCCATATTTTACGTTTTCTACTCTGGAATTTATGAGGCCTTTCTTTTTGTGTGCAAATGAACAGTAGTGAAGGCATACTTAAGGGTCCATGTGTATGTTGACACACATTCCTGCTGCACTTGGAAGTGCTTGGGTTATTGCAGTGAACTCCACTATCTGTGTTGAGGTTGCCTTCAGCAGAGATTTTGCCCAGTGACGGAATTCAGGGTTACCATGGAGTACCTTGTAAACCGTTCTCCCTCTTTTACAGAACTGCTACCATCTGTAAAACACTTGGCATTGGGATCCTTGAGAGGCTGTTCCCTGAGTCTAGTCAGCTGGAGAACACCTCATCCATGAGCTCAATGCAGCCATGGTATGGCTGGCCTGGCCCAGCTGGCGATAGGGTTGCCTGTTCAGGGTTTGCACCACTGTGAGTGTGTGGGCTTTCACATAACATCCCTTGATATTAAGAATCCAGGCAGTAGTTAGCCAGCATTGTCCCTTATACGCCATTACTGTCTGCACTGAGTGTGGCACTTGGACTGTTAATTCTTATCCTATAGTCAGTTTGTCAGCCTCTGCTACTAAGAGGGCTGTAGCTTCAAGTTCTTGAAAACAAGGTGGTCAGTCCTGGGCTGCAGGACTAGCTAAGCTGTTGGAGAGGTGTGTCCCTAGTCCATGCCAGGAATGTAGCATCTGGGTTGAAACTCCCATTGCTGTGCTGGCTCACTGGTGCAGATAGAAAGGTTTGGTCATGACTGGTAGCCCAAGGCCTGGTGCAGTGGTGAGGGCCTGTTTGATCCCTTCAAAGGCTTTTTGCTGTTCCTGTTCACATTAAGAGGTTCTTGTCCCCCCTCCTTTTGTGGCCTTATGATGTGGTTTCAGCAGACTGAGAAGTTAGGTACCCAGATCCTACAGAAACCTGGCATTTTGAACTAGGACTGAACAAATTGCTTGTTTTCTTTCTGACCAGAAATGATGTTGTCCTTGTGACAGGTAGAAACTGAAGTACTTGACTTTCTCTTGGCAAATTTGGGCCTCCTTTCCAGCCACCTGAAAACCGTCCTCCACAGGAGAGGAAGCAGTAATTGTGTCCCTTGCAGCCTTTCTGTTTGGCTCGCCCACGGCTGGTCATCTACATACTGGAGTAATACGCAACCTGCAGCCCAGGACTGGAGTAATACACAATGTTGATTTGAAAGGAAAGTCTTCAAATCAGTAGCTAGTGCCATGCCAAAAATGGTCAGGGAATTTTTGAACCCTTGGGGGTAGCCTTGTCTAAGATATCTGTCCTTTGTTGTCACTTCCTGGATTTTCCCACTGGAAGACAAACAATAGGCTGGCTCTGGGGGGTTGGACAGATCCAGAAGAAGGCATCCTTACTAGACATGTTGGCGGTGCTTCAGCAGGGATGAGCCCCACAAGAGTATAACGATTTGGGACAACAGGTGCAGGGTAATGGTGGCCTGCTTTATTGCTCACAGACCTTGAACTGGCCAATAATCATCTGTGTCCTGCTTTTGGAAGATAGGAGAGGTGTTCCAAGGTGACTGGCAAAGTTGGAGAACCAAGTAATCTAGAAGCCTTTCCAAGTGGTTTTAGATCCCAATCTGTGCCTTATGGGGAAGGATAAAGCATTGTCTTTGGGGATTTGGCTCTTCCCCTTGCTTTAGCTCCACAATCACTGGAGGTAAGTTTCAGGCCATCCAGGTGGGTTATCTTCAGCCCATACCCCAGATACACTGAAGAGAAACTCCGGTCTCTGTTGTGGCCTATGCGACTGTAGAGGGCCAATCTTCGCCTTAGGAGATGGTGAGAGCCATGATTTTTGCTTCCAGTTGTTGTAAAGTTAAAGCAGCTTGTCCATGGGAGTTGAAAGTTATCTTGGCCTGAAGCTTCCCCAATAATTCTCAACCCATTAAAGCCACGGGACAGTCAAGAAGATACAGGAATTCATGGATGACCTCATGGCTACCGCAGTTGGATTTGGGGGCAGCGGGAAAAGGTGGCATATTCAGTTGCTTGTGGCACCTACTGTGGTGCCCATCTCCCCAAAGGGGGGCCCATGGGTTGGGCCACCAGAGAAAGTTCAGCTCCTCTGTCTACTATAAAGTCAATAGACCAGCCCTCACATTCATTCAAACCATGGGCTCCTGGGGGCTAACAAAATAAAGCCTCGTCCATCCTAGTCCTCATGTCCTCCCATGGTGGCCAGGCCTATGAAAGCATCTTCTGGCATCTTGTGTGGTTTCTGAACTGGCTGATTTCAGCCCTGGACTTTGTGTCCTCCATTCTCTTGGGGGGGGGGGATTTCTACCCAGTAGTGGGGAATTCACTCTTCCACTGTCCAAAGCTGGGACAGTAGGCACATTGGTCCCAGCCTAGCTTTGTTCCCAGGTGTGGAGGGTAGCAGGATATTTTGGTCAACTTTCCCAAGGCCTTGTCCTCTGGCCCTGGGTATATCTTTATGGGGCTGTCTATCATTGTATCCTAGTGGCTGCTGGCAAATCTGCCTTATTTTTTTAATCTTGCAACTCTCCCCCTGCTGTGCCTCCTGGTCTTGGTTGACAAATACCTTAGTTGTGATGGCTAACAAACAGTGAGTGTTCATTCCAGCAGACCGCTCCATTTCCTGTAACAGTCACCAGCTGTTGATTATCAGCCGCTTCTGGGTCATGGGCTATACAGAGGAAACATTTCACATAGACTTTTATAGAATTGGCTCACACTTTTCTGTGGCCCCTGGAGCAGCTCTGAAGTTTGGCTCATGTTCATGGCCCTTTTTGCTCCTTTTTGTATTCTCTTTAGGAGGGCCTCCTGGTACCATGAGATTAAGGAGAGCCCTCCTTCTGTGTTCGGGTCCCCCTGGGGATCCTTTCTTGAGAATTGGTTGCTGGCATAAGCCTGAGGGTCCAGCATTCCAGCCAGGGTATTTTCTTCCAGTCATCAGAGAGGGGCTTGAGTAACCCAGTGGCACTCTTTGGTGTTCAATAATGTTAGGAAGAGTTGCTAGCCATCAGTCCATGTGGGCTGATGGGTCTGCACCAAGTCCATCATTGCCGGGATTTCTCAGCATATAAAGGTATATGGTTCCTCCAGTTAAGGAGGTCAGTGGTGGTAAAGGGTTGATACACTATACTTGTTCCCCTCCTTGGATCTGCCCCAGTGGGTCATAGTAAATGGGTCTTCTTGTCTTTCTAAGTGGCATCTCTGTGGCACCTTGATGAGGCCTTAGGGTGGGCTGATGGAAGGACTCCCGATAGGTACCCACAAGCATGTGGGGAGTCAGAATGGGCAGATTAGGGGAGGCTGCTGTTGGAGGGGTTTCTGGGGAGACCTCAGATGATGTTGGGAGAGAAGCAGCTCCCTGAGGAGCTGACTGGCTGTGGTAGGACCTCCGCAGCAGGGCCACAGGTGGTTGTGGCAGTGATGGACACTGTAGTACATATACTATAGGTGGGACTTGCAATTCTCAGATAGAATTGGTTTGTTTGCCGCAGGTCAAGATTTGGAGGGGCTGTTACCCTAGCTGTTATCACTCTACAGTTCTCAGTGCAAGCTTTTAGCCAAGGTGGCCAGCATGGGCCAGGTCTGGCCAATAATCAGTGTAAGGAAATTGGCCGGAATGGGAGAGGGTCTACAACAACCTTGAACACTGTGTTAAAGTTCTTTAACATACACTGTAGAGGTGTCAGTTTATTCGACTTTTTCCAACCATTTCCTCCCCAACAGACAACTTTTGCACATAAGAGAGGGAGGAGGGGAGAGGCAAGGTTTTCATTGGAAGTGTTGCACGCTTACTTTATTCAGCTCCAGCTGCTCTCCTTGAAGAGATATTTCAGGTCCTCTTAACATTGGCAGAGCTCTGCAGGCCTCAGTCACATGAGAATCCCCATGGAACTGCAGAGCAGGACTTGATATGCACTTTAGCCCCATGGTCAGGCCACATCCTTCCTGCTGTCCTTCTTTTTCATACACAGACTGCCAGTGGGATTCCATCCCACTGCCCAGAGGCTTGGGGCTGTGGTTTGGTCCTTGTGGAAGTACCGAACTGGGCATCCAGTATTCCAGTCCCATGCCCAGGTCTTCGGGGCTGTGGTTTGGTCCTTGTGGAAGTACCGAACTGGGCATCCAGTATTCCAGTCACATGCCCAGGTCTTCAGGGCTGTGGTTTTAGTTTCAATGAAATTCGCTGCAGCAACTCTGGAAGGTGATCAGTCTCATCTTCTGCCTAACCAAACTGAACCCAGTCTAACTGAATCTGGCGGCCTCTGGTTCCGTTGTGGGTCTGGAGGTCTGGACCAGCTTGTTGGGGGTGGCTGTCCTTCCCTACAGTCAGATCAAATAGTCCCTAACAAAGGAGGTGGAAATACATACTGAGTCCCAGCCATGAGCCTCAGAGATGCTACAGGATTTTCGTATAGAGAGACAGGACACCGAGGCCTTTTCCACAGCAGGCAGCTTTACTTGTGCCAGCCCTTCCTTATTGGATTCCTATCTAAAGGCTATGTACTGAGCATGGCGTAGCTGCACCCTTTTATACAATTTTTGTGTCTTAGTCTCCATTATATGGGCATACAGTGACATTCTGCAGTTTGGTTGGGTATACCTTAACATGCTACTGTCTGGTTGGGTATGATTTATGTTAAGGAATTACATCGGAACAACACGTGCTACACAGAGGCTGATAGTGCTACATAGTAAAAGGTTCTCACCCTGACTCATTGGGAGGCGCCCCGCCACAATATAGCATTTAATTTTGTGTATGAGTGGGTATTACTTGTAAAAATCGTATTTTGAGGTATAATTTGTATATAAAACAATGCATAACTTTTCAGTACAGTTTATGCATTCTGACGTGTAAACCCCCATATATACACTCTCTTTCCATTTAAGGTGTAGCAACTGACCTTTCCCTGGAAGTTCTTTGTGCCAGTTTCCAGTCAAATTTCCTACTATTCAAGTTAACCATGGAACCAATTTCTGTCACCACAGCTTAGAGTTTTGCTAACTCTAGAACTTTATATAACTTCAAATCATATACATGCTGATTTGTGCCTGATTTCTTCACTCAGTCTGGCGGAGTCTATATATTTTTCAATGTAGTAACAGTTCACTGTTTCATGCCGACCAAGTAGTATTCTACTATGTAAATATACCAATTTGATTTTCTATTTTCTTGTTAATAGATACTTTGGTTTTATTCAGGTTTTGGATGTCATGAAAAAAGTGGTTATAAACACTGATGTACAAGAATCTTTTTGCAGGCATATTTTCATATTTTCACCTAATATCTAGCATTGACAGATCTATGTTATGTTACTTTATAAGAAATTGTCAAACTCTGTTCCAAAGTCAGCATTTCATGGTTCCATCAGAAATTAATGAGAGTTTTAGTTGTTTTTCACTCGTCAATCTTGATATTGTCAACTTTTAATTGTTAGCTATTTTAAAGTGGGTGTGACATCATATTTCATCATGGTTTTAGTTTTTATTTTGTTAAATAATATTAAACACTACTTGATATATTTACTGGCTGTGTATGTTCTTTGAGAAAAGTACCCGTTTGAATCTTTTGCATGTCAAAAATAGAGTTGTATTTTTCGGTTGTAATGTATTTCTGCACACTCATAAATATGTCAAATAATTTCTCTCATTCTGTGGTATTGGTATTCATTTTCTTAGCTGTTTTTCCTGAACAAGGGTTTTTAATTTTGATTAAATTCTACATATTTTTCTTTTATGATTGCTGATTTTTCTTCTAAGAAATTCTGCTTTCTTTAAGATCACAAAGCTTTTTTTAATAGTTCTTATATTTATGTGTAGATCTGTAATCCATTTCATATAATTCATTCACGAAATGATAGTAGAATTGAAATTCACTTTTTGTCACACAAATATGTGATTGTTATGGTCATGTGTTAACACCTTTTTTTGTCACTATTGAATTGACTTGCTATCTCATGAATAAGCAATTGATTGCATACGTGTGGATCTGTTTCTGGACTCAATTGTTTCGTTCTACGTATTTGCCTATTTCTATGGCCATTCCACCTTGTTTTATCATAGTTCTAAGTCTGTATGCTTTTGTATATATAATTATCTGAGATTGTTTATTCTATATTTTCCATTTTGATACTAGTTTTTGGACCAGCTTTTCATTTAAAAGAAGCCTACTAGTGTATTGTGTTGGTTCCATAGGTCAGTTGGGAAAGAATGGACACCTTATTGATACTGAGTTTTCCAGTCCATTTTTAGCTATTTATTTGTTTCTCTTAAATTTATCAGAGCATTATTTTGTGTTTTCAATGTGCCTGATGTTGCACATATTTGTTAATTTTAAAATAATTTTTAATGGTATTGGAAATCTGCCCCCGTTTTATCTTTCATGTGTATCTAAATATATAAAATTTGATTGTTTTGTATTAACTCGAGTTATCTAGTAGATTCATTTATTTTTCTAGTAACAATTTTTTCTAAAGGTTTGGTAAAGTTTTCATCATGTGCCATCATGATGTCTATGAATAGCAAGAAATGCACCTTTTCTTCTCTGATTTTCATGCCTTTTGCATATTTTACTGGCCGTATTGCACTGGCTAGTTTTTTGCAATACACTGTTGAATACAAAATCCGAGGGC
Organism: Dinomys branickii; assembly: GCA_004027595.1. Taxonomy (NCBI): domain Eukaryota; kingdom Metazoa; phylum Chordata; class Mammalia; order Rodentia; family Dinomyidae; genus Dinomys; species Dinomys branickii. The sequence goes on from PVLD010019871.1 coordinate 30,989, forward strand.
AAACATTTTTGTGGATTTTCCCCATTCTCCAGGGGAAAAGATTTCATTGTTTTACCATTTAGAATGACATTAACTGTAGATATTTTGTAGGTTCTTTTTGTTAGACTGAAGTTCTATTATTTTTCTGGATTAATGAGAAGTTTTAATCACTAGTGGGTTGAATTTTGTCAAATGTAATCTCTTGTCTTTTGAAGTGATTTTATGAGGCTTCTCTTTTATGTTAACTTTTTAAATTGATTTCAAATATTAAATCAGCCTTACATTTCTATTATTCAACTGTGATATTTATTTAACTTTTTATGTATTTATTTTTGTGAAGAACTTTTGTATTTGTTCAAGAGAAATATTGGTGTAAATTTGTTTACTTTAATGCTTTATCAGGTTTTATATTAGAGTTTTGTTGACTTCACAAATTTATTAACTCTAGTGTTTTTGCAAGAGTTTTTCTAGGAACAGTATTATTTTTCTTGATAAATTTTACAAGTGAAACCATCGTTATAAGAAACTACTTGTAGTCTTAAAATAATTTTAAGATTAAATACAGACCTATAAATATTTTCTGCTTCATGTAGATTTTAGGTTACCATATTTAGTGGCTATCATAGTCATTTATTCTTAAATAAAATTTTTAGAACCATTTGGATAGTGTCTTTCATCCTTTTTATTTGGTGATTTCTGTATTCTCTTTTTTTCTTGATCATTTTTTGCTAGGAGATACCAATTGTATTCACCTTTTTTCAGAGAATCAATTTTTGGCTTTCTTTTTTGTTTGGTGGTCTGTTTTCTATTGTATTTATTTTACCGTCTGATTTTGTATCTCCTTTCAGGGTTATTGATACTTTCTTCTGCCTTATCTGCTGTTGATTGTATCCAGTGAAGTATTTAATTCCAAATACCATCCTTTTTGTTTTGGTCTGTCTGTCTGTCTGTCTGTCTCTCTTTCAGTAAGGTTTGGTATTTTTCATTTATCTATTGAAAATTTCTGTGCTTTCACTCGTTAAGACTGTATTTTCCTATAACTTGCTCATAATCATTCTCTTAAGGTACTTTTAAGTTAGGTGTTATTTGCTTTTTACCTACCTTGTTAAAAAGGAAACCTAGGTTACTGATTAAAAGCTGAGTCTTTCCTAATTAAGCATTTAAACCTTTATTTTCCTCTAAGTTTTGCTTTGGTTGCAATCTACATTAGTATTCTGTTAGAATCATTACTAATATCCCTGATGATTTCTTTTGAAATTGATAAATAATAATGTTGAAATGCTTAGAAATTTTCTAGTTATTGAGTTGTAATTTAGTTCCCTTTGACCAAATATATTCTCATTCCAGTTGAGACATAAATTACAGTGTAGCACATGATCTTTCTTTGTGAACACTGGAAGGAAATTTTATTCTGTACCTTTGGATATTGTATTTCATAAATGTCAATGACTTCAAAATAGTTGATGGAATTATTTATATCTAGTCCTTGTATATTTATAATTTTGTCTAATTTTACCCATTAGTAAAATAAGATTAAATATTTTTGCTATTATCTTCTTTCCCTCTATTTTTAGTAGTTTTTGCTTCATTTTTCTAGTAGATACCTAATTATTTTTATATATTCCTGTTGATATTTTTGTCATTATGAACTGGACTTGTATAAGTTTGGGGATTTTAAAAATTTTGACATCCTTTTGATACTATGAGGAGTGACTGAAATATATGGTGAAAGTTTACGAAATTTATTGCAGTAAGAAAACGCGTTGCCGTTATTGATGTCCGCCTCAGGGGGCTGCTGTCTTTGCACACACTTGCTCCATTGTTCTTGCCCCTTTCTGAACAACCCTGGAAGTCCTCGTTCAAAAATGTCTGTAGTTGTCCTGCCCTGCTTGCCTTGATAACCTGAAGCCATTCAAAATGTTTACCTTTAGCTATTTTGATTTGGGGGAAGAACCGGCTGTGGCATGGTTACAGATCTGGCAAATAAGCTGGATGAGGATGCACTGTAAGAATTTTGTATTGGATGGAAATTGCGACAAGGTATGATAAAAAGTTTGGTGAATGTTTAAGTTAAAAAGTTTATTATAGTAAAAAACACACTGCCATTAATCCCCTTCAAAATAGTCAAAATACTTTTTGCTTTGAGCACACTTATACCATTGGCAGTGTGCCTTTTATTGTAATAAAGTTTTTTTTTCTTTTTTGGGTAGTGGGAATTGAACACAGGACCTCACACTTGCCAGGCAGGCACTGCACCGCTGAGCTATATCCTTGGCTCCTGTAGTAAGTTTTTAAACTGAAACACTTACTGGCTTCTTTGTTCACCCCTGTATAGTATCATATGCTTTCTTAGTTTGCATAGTTATATTTTTGTAGTCTCTTTCAGTCTGTGTCTTTGTATCTAAAAACAGTGTGTATTTAATAGCCTATAATGGGTTCTTGCTTCTTATATAACCTGACAAGTGTTAACCTTTTTTGAGGGAAATTTGTTTCATTCTTTATGTGTTTTAGGTATACCATCCTGCTATTTGTTTTGTTTTTGTCTCATATATGTTTGATTTTAACCAAATAATGTTTAATTTTCCATTTTATTTTCTGTTGTGGCTTTTAAACTATTTTGTCATTTTCAGTGTTTGATCTAAGTAGTACAATGTGCATTCTTATCATGTTATTGTTGTCTATTTAGAATGAATATGGAACTTTGTTAATATGGACCACTTCAAAAATATAAGAATATTTTAAAATTTGTACCTTTTTCTTAATTATTTTAACAGACAAAAATTTGTGTTGTATATTTTATTTGTACTTTTTTATTTTAAAGAGAAAAAACAATAGAGAATTTCAAAACAAGATGATAGGAAATTAACAGTGGTTATTATGTTGCATATGGTTATCTTCAGAGTAGTTGCTCAGATCCAGATACAGGCATGCAGAATTGATCAAACAATATAAGCACTAACCATTGTTGGTGGCAGTGTAGACTGGTACAACCACTGTGGAAATCAGTGTGGAGATTCCTCAGAAAACTAGAATTAGAGGTCTGATTTGACCCAGCTGTTCCCTTTCTGGGTATTTCCCTAGAACTGAAAACATCACACCACAGCAATATATATGCACCCATGTTTATAGCAGCACAATTTGTAATAGCTAACTCTTGGAACAACCCAGATGTCCATCAACTGAGAAATGGATAAAGAAGATGTGGTATTTTTATACAATGTAGTATTATTCAGCTATAAGGAAAGATAAACCTGAGGCTTTTATAGATAAATGGATGTAACTAGAGACCATACTTGTAAGTGAAATAAATCAGACCCACATGTGGCACTACAATTGTTTTTTCTTTAATAAGTTATCGTTTAAGAAATAAACACCTGTGCATTTCTCATTGTCTGTATCCTATTCTTGAAGTTTCAAACTTTGTAGTTTTCTTAGTTACTTCCGCTTAAAGTACTGTTTAAAAAACATTTCCTATTATACAGTTTTAAGGTGACCACTTCTCAGCTATCCTTCATCACTGAATGGCTTTCTTTCACCATGTTTTTATTTTTCTTATTTCTGCTGTATTTCATGTGTAGTTTTTCTACCTACTTTTTAAGATTTATTTTATTTTACTTTTTAGCAGTTTGGTTATGATGTGCCTGTTTAGTTTTGTTTGTATTGGTTTCTTAGGGGATTGCTAAGTAAAATTAGTAGGTATTTTTTCCCCACTAAATTTAGATTTTCAGTTATGATTTCTTCAGATACATACATTTATTTTTGCCTACTTTTCTTCAGTTCTTAATGGGAATCTATCAGCTATTACAGTATAGTTTTTTTTTTTTAAAACATAAAAGTACAAAAACATATGGACAAACAGACACCAATTATCATAAAAAATAGTACAATCACAACTAATCTATAGACAAGGTGATATGGTCTCAACAGTGGTTATTGCTTTATCCATTGATATCTTCGAATTGTAAATGTATGAACCGATATACAGACATGCAAATTTAGTCAGACAGTTAATCCTCTCAACAACAGAAAAAACACAAAAACCAAAAATCCAAAGACAAGAAACAAAACAGGCAAACAACAACAACAGCAACAACATCAACAACAACAAAAAAACACCACTTGTTGCTGTTTTACATATTGATATCTTCGAAGTGTGTGTTCAGGATAACACATACAAACATACAAGATTAATCTAATATCCTGTCATCGATTATTGCTTAGCATTAAGTGATATAATACAATAGTAGAACCATGTTAGCCCTCCTGCAT